>JAEUWP010000375.1:0-76330 GCA_018524725.1 Podaxis mareebaensis | reverse complement strand
CCTCTGCGAACCATCTAGTGAGATAGCCGCCCCCTAGCAAAGCTTAGGCGACCGGTGATAAGGACCAACCTAACAGTGGCCTTGCTGATTGCTAGGGGCTTTCTCAGTAGCTTTGGCAGGTCTTCTGCTGGGCTGGATGTCCCTTCTGCAGCCTCTTTAGCTGCTAAGTCAACTGCCTCATTTCCCCTGACCCTGAGTGAGCTGAGATCCAGTAGGTTTTAATTTTTGTGCTGTTCTATGAGATTTTTTGAGCTTGTTTTCTAAAGTTTTCGATCAGATACTGCCCTGATTTCCTTTTTCTTAACTGAAGTGCTTTAATGATTGACTAGTTGTCCATATAATATGTGATCTGTGTGATCCTTTCCAATCCTCTTTCCCTTCCCCTGGGGTGCACTACTATGCTTGCCAGCTTCATGGCTAGTATTGAGCCTACTGCCTCACCCTCATAGGTTGTATGCTCCCCAAGCATTCCAAGGTGGAGTTGTAGCTTTCAGAGAGGGGTTGTATTGTTCCCCTTGTATAGGATTGCTGCTGCTCCTGCTTCTCTGTTGTGCCCAGATCTATCAGAGAAGATTTTGTAGTTTGCCCTGTCTTCTAACTCATTCTGGATAGAGATTTCTCTTTTCTCTGCTATATAGGTCTTGATTGGTAGCTCATCTACTGAGGTGTACTTCCCTGGCTTGATGGTTTCTATCTTCTTGGGATTGAGCTCATAGCATTATAACAATATATGAAGGTTTGTTAGGTGTTTCTTGTCATTCATCCTGTGTGCTCTTCTTGCTATTCCAGCTATTGGGTTTGAGAGTAGTAGTGTGCATATCCTGAGGATGTTCCTATAGCAAATGCTGTCTAGTAAGTGTTTTAGCAGGAGTAGACCTGCATGTACATTCAATAAGTCATTGGGGGTGGATTAGAGTCCCCCAGTTATTGCCAGTGCCACTATTCACTGTATCTTGCTGAGCTCTAAAAGAGCTCTGACTGAACTAGAGGTTTTGTGTGTGCCCTCTTTGAGGGCTGGTGGTTTGTACCACACATCTAGTGCATAAGTCATTTTTGGGATTGCCACTCCCAGGTATAGATATCACATGAGTTTCTGGCTAATGTCAGATGAAGGTTTTGCTAGGTACTTGAACATCAGTACCCATTTAGTTGCCTTTGCTACTGCCCATTCAGTCTGCTCCTTCTACTACAGTTCTTCATCTATGTGTATTCCAAGGTATTTGTATGATTTTACTTGCTCCACTTTGCATCCCTTCAGAATCAGTAGGTGTTTCTCCAACTTTCTTTGGGTGAGGTGCATGACTGCTAGTTTATCTAAGGCAAATTTTGAGTTGTGATCTGAGCTCCAGTTGAAGCCACCCTCTTTTCTTTCTATCATCCTCTTGAGGGTTCTTGTCATTGCCCTGACTGATTTCCCTATTGCAATGAAACAGGCATCATCTATATACCCTATTGCATCTTCTTCTTCATTGCATGGGATTTTGAGGAGGTTGGCATTGTAAGTGAGGTACACAAGCATTGAGAGGGGGTCACTCTGGCTGATTCCATTGTTGATTGGGATTGGGGCTGACTCATAGTCATTGAAGCAGAGGATAGTCCTATGGTTTGTTAGTAGTACTTGTATGAAGTTGGTATAGGTAGTGGGTACTCTCCTTCTTTTCATGTTATGGATTAGTCTGTCTGTGACAGCATTTAGAAATGCCCCTTCCACATCAAGAAAGAGTACTAATGCCACCTTCCCTTTATGCCATACTTCCTTGATCTTGCTGACCAGGTGGTGGACAGCATCTGTAGTCATGTGACATGGTTGTCCTCTATAGTGGTTCTTTGGAAGCAATTGGCCTTCTTCAATGATGTGTGAGATCTCCTCTGTGATGATTACTGTGAGGAGCTTCAATAGCATGCTGAGCAGTGCTATGGGCCTGTATGCCTTGGATACCTCATATGAGGGTTTCCCTGGTTTCTATAGCACCACAGTCATGAATTCTTTCCACCCATTATACTGGTGGCCAAATTAGAGCATTGCCTGTATATGTGGACTAGATGTGGGGCTATGAGTTCTGTGGATTTCTGCAATGCTATGTTTGGGATCCCATCTGGCCCTGGTGCCTTGTATGGGTCAAGTCATGCTATATTAGCTGTGATCTGCTCCTCTGTAATCTGCATTCAGAGAGGTAGAGGCTCTGGGTAAGTATAGTTGCATGGTACTATTGAGAATACTAGCCTTCTTGGGAAGAACACCTCCCTTAGTGCCTTAGCTTTCTCCTTGTTGGTGACATGTGGTGTTGTTATACCATCTTCATATTTAGTGAGCAGAGTTGGGATGTATGGGCTCTCTCCATCCCCTACTGGCTCAGTTAGGTACTAGTTTGCTATCCATATTTCCTGTTCTGTAGCTTCCTCTAGAAATTCTTTCCAGTGGCACTTCTTGGCTTTGAAGATGGCTTTTGCATATTTGTTTTTAAGCACTGTTCATTCCCTGTGAGCCTGGTGGTTGGGTATAGAACACTGCTGCCATGAAGTATGACTTAGCTTGTTCAGTTGCTTTTTGAGGTCATCAAGCTCCTTGGTCCACCATCTCTTCATATATGGTGATAGCTTGATGAATAGTACTATCTCTTCAATTGTTTCTGTGATTATTTCAGTGAATTTCTGGATTTGTGTGTCTAAGTCCCTCACCATGTTTATCTTCCCTGGCTACTCCAGTTCTGGCAGGTGTTCCTCCAGCCTCTCCAGAAACTTTTTCCAGTCAGTTATTTAGAAGTTACATGCCTTCTTTTCAGAGGACTTTTTAGTTGGGAGGTTAAGGATCATGACTATTGGGAAGTAGTCAGTATTGGGAGGTTGCTATGTGGCTTCAATGTCATATTTGATGATGTGTGTTAGTATATAGTCTGTTATGAAGATGTCTGGCCTTATGTATCTTTTTGACCTCTGATGGCAGAGGGTTGGAATCCCCTTGGGCAGTGCCATTGCTATGTCATGTTCTGCCAGGATTTCTATGAGCTTGTCTACTTGGTCCTTGTTTCAGCCTGTAAATAGATCTGAGTCTTCATCCTGATCCCAGAGCTGGTGGTGCCTATTGAAGTCACTACACCAGATGACATGCTTGTTGTCTACCCCATAGAACTCTGCCTGCTTCTCTATGAGGAAGTGATTTAGCATATTCTACACCTTGTTGGAGTTACATGGGTTGTATACATTAAAGACTGCCAGGCTACCAGACTGGACCCTGATGTACACTGCAGTGATGTCACCTGTATTTGGTATATTAATGATTTCCCAGCTATTTGTATCCATCTGCTTGTTAACCCAAATTGCTGAACACACCCTGCCTTCACACTGTTCATACTTGATTTGGGGGTATACCTGCCTGAATTTCCTTGGTATGTGTATGTTGCCCAATCTTGTGAGGTGTGGCTCTTACAGGCAGATGACATTCCAGTTCTTCTCTAGGTCTTTGTTGATGAGGTCAAGGTGTACTGCTTCAGATTTGTTCAAGTTTAGTTAAAGAATTCTCAGCTGTCTATCTGGGGTGGTGCCAGTCATGTTGATGTGCTAGCTCTGGGGGCTAGGCTGGAGTTGCTTGCCATATGTGGGCTTAGGAAGTAGGGTAGAGAGGTTTCTAGTGTGCAGGCATTATAGACTTTTAGCTTCCTCTGGAATATGGGGCAGTCAAAACTGTGGGCTTCATGACTATTCTCCTTGTAGTTTGAGTATCATGTCTTTTCTTAGTGACAGTGCTGTGTCCTGTAGTCTTTCTCACTGCATCATCTACAGGTGTCCTCTTATTGCAGGCAGTCAGATGCAAAGTGTTCATATTCATGGCATTTTGCATAGCATAGGGGAATGTACCAGTCCTTCTCTACCTGAATCCACCTCCCCCACAAGTGGATGTAGCCTTTCCCTAAGACAAGTGAGTTGGCTACCATTTCTTCTGCTAGAGTGATGATGAGGTGGGCATATTGCTGGTTGGGTCACCTCCTTTCTACTGCCTTTGCCCATCTTGCCTTGACAAATATTGTATCATCTTAGCAGTTCTCATTTTTGAGATCTGCTAAGTGTGATAGGTCTTTCAGGTCAAAGGTTGTTTCTACAAACTTTGTGATTATTGTGTAAGATCTTTTTGTGAAGTCTACATTCACCTTTAGTTTTTCCCTGAAGTTTTTTGAGTTCTCCTCTGCCCTGAGCCAGATGCCAGCCTCCACCTTGTTGAGCTCAAAGAGAATCCCTCCTCTTCTGAGCTTTGTGACTGCCAGTACATTGTAGTTTGCTTGTGCACCTATGTCCTTGAAGGCTTGGTGTGCTTCATCTCATATACTGACATTACTCATGTTCATCCAATGGTGGTGCTTGTTGACATTGAGGAGGGCTTTTCTGGCTTTTGTAGCTTCTCTTTCTCTGACCCTGAGCTCCTTCCCCTATGAGAGCATTGGCTGAGTTTTGTTAGGGCCTGTTCTAGATTGATTGCCTGGGCCTGGGAGCTGTGGACCTTGGGACACCCCCCTCCATGCTGTGTCTCTGTATGTTGAGTTGTACAAGGAGGAGTGGGTAGGGGTCAAGTTGCTTGAGGTCTCTGGCAGTGTCCTCCAGTGCCTTGATTGCTCTATCCACTCAGTCTTGCAGTCTTTCCTCAGATTCCTGTAACATGCACTTCATTTCAGTGATGATACCATTGCTGTCATTGCTGTCAAACCTCACTGGGTGGTTTGTTTGCTCTCCCTCTTCCTGTCCCATCCATTCTGCATAAGCCTGCACTAGTAGTCCAACTGCCATGATAGTGTCTCTCATCTCTCCTGGTAAGCCTTCATGGTTGCTTGCTAGTTGGGTTAGGATGCCTGCTAGGTTGCCTAGGGTGGGTGGCATTTCTTCATGCTCATTGATTAGTCCTTCTTGGACTAGCCACTTGAGTCCTCCCTGGGCATCAGAGAAGGTGGGCTAAGAGGGTGGAGGGTGTTGCTGAGTGAAGGGAGCTGAGGACACTGCTGACTCATGCTCTGTGCATTTGCAGTTGTTGTTCTTCCCATGCCTCCCTGTTGCTTCTTTGCTGTCTGGACCAAGAGGCTGGAGTTTCCTTGCCTGCTGGGGCTCTGTGGGTTTCTTCCTGTGGCCCCCACTAGTTTGGCTGCTGACCATGTGGTTTTGGTCCTGTGTTTGAGTTCGGGGTTGAATTCTGGGTTTTGGTGTTTTTGGATGCCACTGAGTGCAATAAGTCAAGAATACTTCTATTTTGACCACTATTAGGTGGTTGAGAGATGGCCATGACTGGTTTTTGTGCAGTGTGTACGGTGCTGAACCAGGGTCCTGGTCGGGGTGCCACGTGGTATAGGATCAAAAAGAGTCCTCAGATGTACATACTTACAGAGAATAAGTAGAACGAACTTGAACGAAAGCATTATCTACCTCATTAAAAGTCCACGCCTGATGCCTAACTAATATGGTAGCATTGGTCACATATGGCCAAACAATGCTGCCGGAGGATGCCAGCGGCAGCAGGCCGTCAGTGTTCGGTGTGAGGTAAGGAACAACGGACAAATACTCCGTTATCACACGTTATCACGGCGGTGATTTATTCGCTTCCGAAGTGTTGTGACGAAAATTGTCCATACCCCAACCGCCCAGCGCGAGTGTGTGACGTCACGGAGATCTCGGGTCCCATGCCTTGCAATGTTACTTGTACTTGCTCGACCCCTCCTCATCCTCGCCTGCCTCAGACTCCTGCCCACTGCTATCCTTGACACTACAGATAATGCCACCAGCTTGCCAACACCGACATCTGCAGCAATATCTACCAAGACTATCAGCAAAAAAGACTGGAGACTGACCCTTGCAAGACTCGTATTCGCATGCACATTCTCCGAGTGCAGCATGCTCTTCGTCCTCCTCATCCTCCAGGCCACCAATACCTTTGTCGCAAGCACACGCGCTACACACTTCCAGTTCTCACTCTATGTTTTGCTGGCTATCCACATCGTCCTCATACCACAGTCCATCGCTCTCCTCGTCTTCTCCCCTTCCCCGTCCGTGGCAACAATAGTCCGCTCACCGCGCACGATCTTCCTCTCACTCACCCCGGTCCTTCTTTCACTCGCACTCCTCTCCTACATCCCTCTCCCTTCCCACCAACCTTCGCTAGTGTCAACCCTTCTAAGCCGTACCCTCTCAAGGCTCACCGTCCTTGGCACAACCATCCTCGGGCTCCTTTCTGGATTTGGTGCTGTAACTCGCGCATGGGATTTTCTACCTGTATCAGGGAAGAAGGATTATGATGTCGTCCCAACTGAGGAAGATATTACGACGACAGAAACGAGTCTACAAAGCGTGCAAAATGATTTGCAGCGGAAACAAGATGAACTCGCTCGAAGGGCTCAGGCTTCCTCATCGCCTTCTGACGCTAGTACAGCAATGAGCTGGGTCAAACGGGTAGGCGACACCCTTCGTGGAGGAGACGATTGTATGTCCTTTTTCCCTTCTCCCCTTATCCAAGGCTAACACCAACACAGTAACACTCGAAATAAGGGGCCTCCAAACACTACACGATACACTCTCCCTCACGCTACAATCCCAGCGCTCCAAAGTTGCGTCCGCAAAACGCTCCCGTACACTCCGTGGCCGCCTCATCTCCTTCATCGGCCGGTTATTTGCGGGTTACTGCGTTCTACGCATGTTCACCGTACGCCCCACTCCTCCTATGCCCCGGCTTCCTGCTAATGATTGACTAGGCAGCGTACAATGTCGCATTCCTCAGTCGGTACCAACAACAGCTCCAAGTACAACGAACATACCCCGACATCGTCACCAACATCCTCATCTGGCTTCTTATCCCCTCCAACAGCTCAGATGCTTCCACACAATCAGTATCACGGCCTTTTAACTTCACACTAACACCAGACTCGATATCCTCCCTCACGCGACATATCTCACTTCTCCTTATCGGTCTCATTGTTCTCTCTAGCATCGGGCTCGTCATGCGGGGCGTCAACCGCGTACGTCAATGTTTCTTCTCTCCCCCGCCCCCTTTGTCACCCCTTGTTTCTACCACATGTTCATTGATACAAAATAACTGACGACTTGGCATAGGCTCTAAAAGTAACTTCTCGAACGCTAGGCACATCAATCATCATCCTTCTGCTCGCATATCTCATGGTCCGTCCCCCCAAACATCCTTATACTCAGTTGGCTAACTCAACGCAATGCAATACAGGGTATATATCTACTATCAACACTTGTCCAACTCCGCTCCTCGTTCCCTCCCCCTCCTACACCTTCTGCGCCCTCAAACGGGGAAAGCGGGAACTCAACAGTAACAGCAGAAGTACCCACTAACCTGTTCACACTCATCCCGCCTTACGAACTCTTCAACTCTCTCTTTGATTCGGCGTTTCTTCTGTCTGCGGTGGTTACGACGGTGGTCAAGTGGAGTGCTCAGAGGTTATCTATGGTCGATTGAAATCCGATTTTTGTAGCATATTCATATACTCTTCTATATCTTGGTTAATTCACGCTGAAGAGAGAATTCTACCAGCATATATCAGCAATGGGGGGCTGCGTCCAGTCTTCAGCTTCCAAAATGCTTTACAATTATTATGGTCAATCGGTACACTTCGCCTAATGCAATACCTGATTACATGTTGTAAGCGCTGAATTAGAAGATCGACTCTGTATGCTTGCCGCGGACGGCTGTAGTATGAATTACAACGCAACACCAGAATACACCTCGTCATCATCCCCGTCATCCTTCTTGACTCTATCCTTCTCCACACTCGACTGCACCGGTGCCGGCGTCACTCCCACTTTCGAGGGCTCCACTTTCACCGTCGCAGAAGTCAAAGTAGTCGCTGTCGACGGAGGCGAAGTAGGGGGCGAAGTCGTATTCACTGGTGTCGAAACTGTCGCAGCTGTCGTCGTCGCTGGTGGTGACGCCGGAGTGACAGTGGTAGAAGGCACAGGGGGTAGCGACGACCGACTCTGACCAGGCACCACACCCGCCACAGGCGGCAACGCTTTCTCAGCTGATACTGGCGATGCCTGAACCGGATTCTGCCCTTCACTCGACTTGGCCCTAGCCAACCTCGACGAAAAGAACGATCCAATCCCAGCTCCCCACGCCGACAAATTATTCGCTGCGGTAGTGGCAGCAGCACTGGTCCCAGCCCCCGATGCTCTCCTTGCATGATCCGTACTCGCCGCTGCAGGAGAGGGTGACGAATTCGGGGACGTCGCCGCAGAAGAGGTAAACGAAGACAAGAGTGAGAACGGTCTTGATGCCGATTTAGGGCTTTCCACCCCTTGTGCATTGGGGCTAGAAGCATCCAACTCGGACTTTGACACCTCAACTGGCGTGCTTAACCCCGAAGTATCTGATACCACTGAAGCAGAGGAGGAAGTGCTCGTGGCACTCGCTTGTCTCTGCGCCGCCCACCTCTCGCGAACGCCTTCGACGGCTTTGAAAAAGTTTGTGGATCCGGTTGCGAGTGTCCGTGCAACTGCTTCTCGAGCAGGTGCGAGTTGTTGTTCGAGTTTGAGTTCTTGGATGCCCTCCTGTAGGCGAAGACCAAGGTCTGCTACGACAGAGGGTTTTTCTGTACATGGGTGTCTATGCGCTGTCAGATTCGTAGTTCGAGTCTGGTGGGATCTTTGAAGGCTTACCTCGGTTCAACGATGTCGAAGATCAAGGGGTCTGTAATCCGGTCCCAGACGGCATAGGCGTTGGTGTTCTTAAACTCAGTTATCCATAGTGGGTTAAAGTCGTCCGTGTTAGACACGTCTCCTCCTATCAAGTAACGTGAGTATCCCAGTTCAGCAAGGCCAAAAGAGGGATGACTAACCTGTTCCGCCTGTTATCAACACACCACTCCCTTCACCCTTGAGCACAAAATCCCGGTATTTAACAGACGATAGAGCTGCGGAGATATACTCCTCAAACTACGACCAAGATATCATTTCTTGCCCCATACGAGGATTACCACTAAATGACCTACCTTGGTTCGCAAATAGTCGTCACTACCCTTAAACCTGTTGACTTCCTTCAGCCTCTCACTTACATATGATATTGGTGTACGACTCACTGAAATGTCGATCCCTTGCTAGGATCCGCATCATCCCAATGCTCATTGACATCATTCACAATGTCATCCATCCATTTCCGATCCGCGGCTGTAAGTCCCGCTGAGCGCTCTAACTTTGGGTTACGGAACTCAATGGTCCCCGTCTCGGTCTACACCACACGGCCAAAACAAACCCTGAAGGTAAGTAGCGGTAGCTGGGTGATCCGGTGTTGGACGTACATTCACGAGTAAATCGATGTCCTTCTGCTGTGTAACAATTGAGTTCGTGCTCCCGCACAACCAACTCGGGGTATCCTTGGTCATATCCAATTGTTGTAATGGCAGATAAGGTTGGAAAAACGCGTCCTTTTTCAACCAATTTCGTATCAGAAACCATTCCGGCACAACAAGACGCTATAAGAGGCGCGTACCTTGCCAAAAATGTCCAGTGGTAAACCCATAAATGCCATCATACTTTTATGGTCGGACGTTTTTAGCGAGTTGGGGCGGGATAATGTTGGTGCCCGGTTAGCTAGAGGTGGTGAGCCGCAGTCCTCAAGGGCCTGGAGCAAGCCTGTTACAGCAAGTGGGCAACGATCAAGGAGAAAGAGGGTCGAGAAGATTGTACCTGGCAATAAAGATATCAAAGAGTATTGATATGTGCATAACCGTTCCACGGGGTGGCCATAGAACATAATCTACGGAGTACGCTCCTTAGTGACTAACAGTGCGAATAATACCTCGACTCACCCTCTTTTGGAGTATTAGAGCTTTCACGAGGATGAGTGTGCGATGCCGGAAGGTATGGACAAACTCGCGTCTAATTGAGGATTAAAGAGGGTGGCGGTCATGGAATGAAGCGAAGATATTGTTTAGGAGGAACGCACAAGCTCGTGCCTATTTGATGTCATTGAGCCGATGGGTTTCTCAAGCATAAGATTGTCGCTCACCCATATAAAGCCCGCTTTCTGTAAGTTGGCCCCTCAAACTCGGCTCAAGTGTGACTGCAAAGTCATCCAATATACTGGTATCTGAGAAATCTCTGCAGAAACGCGCGGATATCAGGATTTTGATATGATACCGCATACAGTTATGAAATACCTTTGTTGGAAGAGAGCGGTAGTAACAACGCGAAGCTTGTCCCTAAATAAAGCACTTCAATAGTATCCTAGAACTGCTAACAGAAAACAATAACGTACCGAATAGGACCGAAGACGGGCTTGGACGCCAGCACGACGACCGCCTTCTGCACTATCGAACGGGTAACATCCGGATCCCTCACAAGTAACGCCTTGGCGGATATCTGTTGGTTGCACCTAAATCATTCATATAAGTCGTGATATAAATCTCCTATAGGGAATACACTTGCGAGATGCCAAAAATAGTGGTGGTATTCGGACCAGGTGGAACAAGATGGAAATACGAATAGTCTTCGGAACTCTACACAGTGATGAAGGAGATCGTGAGAAGCTGATGATTAGGCGACTTACGAGGTGGGCACCATCAGGAAGTGCTAGGAAGGGTAGAATTTTAGCCACCTCTTCGTCATCGAAAATCTCTCCTTTCGACCATTCTATTCGAGGCCCAACCTGTGAATTTCATTAATTGACGCATTGTCGTGATGTTGGTGGTTACAGACCAAGTGGTTGAAGTCGACCAATGCGATACCCAGTACTAGGGGTCCCTTGGGCGGGGTGACAAGCAGAGACTCGGGTCTTGCTTTGCGTGAAGAAGTTGTGGAAGTGAGGGAAGATATGGATACAGTGTCATCTCTGTTGGGCGGGGCAGTTGGTGGGTATGTCGTAGTCGTGGGTACAGTGACCGGCACTGGTGCAGGTAGAGGAGCGGATGTGGATGTGAGAGGAGGCACGGAAGGTATAGACATAGTCTCCTTAGTCGCAGTCAAGGGCTCTTCCTCAAATATGGAGGGGGCGGCACTAGTATTTGGGGTCTCCCCTGTAACGGACATTCTATGCTTGTACAAACTCATATCATCGGCATCCGAGCTGAAATCGGTGTCGACGGTAAACTGGTTTGACTCGCGCTTATCATTAGCGCCCAGGAAGGCGCCAGGATTTGCGAGGAATTTATGTGCGTCAGAGTCTGAGGTCGCTACGGACTGTCTGCGGGAGCCAGGTGGCGAGTCCAGGGAGATGGAACGCTGGGACGCCGTGTCTGCGTCCGAGTCTGCGTCGTCATGTGGGGGGTTGTGTGTCTGTGAGGCGGAGGGAGTTGTTGGCGACACAGGCGGGAGTTGCAAAGACATTTTTTTCGTGAAAAAGTAAGAGGGAGTAAGAGGGGTAAAAGGGAGTTGTCGTGGCGATGTTGCCGGGTGCTGCGTTGTCTGGTCGTCTTCCGAGCCTTAACAATTCACATCCAGGCCGAAGACTTCCCTCACAGTCACAGCTTATGTCAGCAGATAAGATTGGGCGGTATTATGTAACCAAGATAAGATATATAGGGCAGTTTCCACTCCATCACTGGCATGCACTGGTCCCGCCTACAACCATCATGTAACAAAACAGGGCGCCCTTCCCGGGTATATATCCCCACACTTTCATATAGGGTCCTCCGTTCCGTACCTCCACTCACCATGACCTCCCAGCTCGCCCTTGCCTTCCTTGCTTGCTGGGTTTCCTGTGCCTCTGCGATCCCTTTCGGACCCATCGCCAGACCCGAGTATGCAGCCGCCCTCTTGGACGTACCACTCGTTACAACGGACTGGGCACAACTGTGGAGCGGACGCTTACCAAAAACCCAGTTCTCGATACATGAGGGTGACGACGACCCGCAACCACCTGGCTGGTACGACCCCAGAGCCAACGGCGGGAGGATGCTTGACGTGCGGTAAAGCTCTCCAAATCATTGAATTGCGCTCATTATATTATAGTTTACCACTAAACGTTATGGAGAGCCATTGAATGTGATCATATCCGGACGCTCTGACCCCTTCATTCTCACCGAAGATGGACTGCATTCTTATGCCAAGTAAGCAATCTCCCAGACTGAAGAGGAACCTCTCCAATCCGTTCACAGATCTCTAGGCTTTTCGGGAGAATGCCTCGGCATACACTACGGCCATCTACATGAAGCTGACCTAGGCGACGGGGACAATCGTAAAACCGAGCAATTCCTCGCTCGTCAGCACTACTTCCCGATATGGGGTACTTGCTGGGAGAGTCTTGCAGGTACACCAACGAGCCGTGGTCTGAAAAAGAGACATTCAGCTAAAGTATTATATGATAAAGGAGGGCACCACTTCCGCGCATGGAAACAGAATGGGACTTTGGCCAATAGTGGAGCATGGTTTATCGGGTACGTGTGCAGTCGCTTTCACGTTTTCGACACTCTAAATTAATCACATGTGTAGGGCGTCAAAAGAACATGTAAGCACGTTATTTGACAGGGGTGGAGGTATTAATATTGCCGCATAGGACTCCCGACGAAACCATCGCATAGTCCCTAACGGTTATAACCTCGGTATGATCTTGGTCCCACCCACTCTGTTAATACATTGCTCACTCAGTGCAGGCCGCGATTACGTGGTAGAACGCGCTACTTCCGGTGGGAGTTGGAAAGGCAAGTACTGGAGAGCAGAAGTAGAGTGGCGCAGCGATCTCTTGGAGGCGGGGAGTGATGGTGAGTCTATCATCGTAGCATTGCGCAGGTTGGCTCACTGCATGCTGCATAGGTGTCAACCACGGTATTGAACAAGATGGGCGTGTGGCTGTTCTAACCGTCCATCGGATACTATGATTTCTTTAATCTTATACCGCTCGACGATGGGCGTAATTACACCCACATTCGGAACCCTTTCATGATCTCATGTACCAGTAACTAACTTATTCTCGCCGCCACTGATAGATATATCAGGATATAAACTACTTACAGACTATGTATATACTCATACATACCTGTGTGCTGCTCCGGTTTCAGTATTATATTAAACTGCTATGCCAATGTCAACGACTAGCATCACTGTACATTGACTACCCAAAGTACCTACCATGTCATCATCCCCGCCTCAGAAGGACAGGCCTAAAACGAAATCAATGTTTGTGCGTGTTGAACTCGCAAGGCCAACTCCCAAAAAATTCAGACATCACCATCGCATATCACAAGTTCAAAGCCCGTCGAATGCGTTCATAAACTCCAGCATATACCCTTCCTTAATCATGGCTAAATCTCCCAAACAAAAGGCTCCCGCACCAACTGTGTCGAAACCTCAACCAGCATCTACAACAAGCGCAAAATCTGATAAGGACAAGGATAAAAGCAAAGACAAGGGAAAGAAACTTGTTGCGCCTGTAGCACCTCCACCCCCTGTCGAACACGAAGAAGATGGTTCTGAGGACGAAGAGGGGGATGCGGATGCTGCCGAAGGGGAGGAAAGTGATGCTAACGACGAGTTAGACGAGGAGGAGGATAGTGAAGAGGAAGAAGACAGTGAAGATGAGGGTGTGGACCAGGAAGGCATGGAGAGGCTCATCAAACTCCTAGGCGAAGATGGGTTGGACGATTTTGATCGAGCGCAGTTGAGAAGTCTGGGTGGCGAAGGCGAAGAAGATGAGGATGAGGATGACGAGGAAGATAGTGAAGCTGAAGGAGAGGGAGAGGGAGAGGACGAAGAGGTGTCGGACGAAGAGGAAGGTGAAGAAGAGGATGAAGAAACAACTAATGATGAAAAGGTTACCCAGAATGGCGAGGTTGCTGAAAGCGATGAAGGCGAAGAAGAAGAGGACGCGATCCCCCTCGACGAAGTCGAATCCATAGACGGGGATGCAGTGCCCCAACAAAAACTTGAAATCGACAACAAAGTGTGTAACCCTCTTCCTCTTCACTCGTCTGTCTCATGCCCACCTTTCCTTGACACTCGTAATCCACAGGTCGCACTGGAACGTATTCGCCAAACCATCCAACTCGACCCTTCACTACCCTGGACAGAAACCCTCACACTCACATATCCCGAAAAAATCGAGGTCGACGTGAACGACGATCTCAACCGCGAACTCGCATTGTACGTCATTTCCACATATCTTCTCTCATTCTCAGCTACTGATCATTCTTATCTTCGTTACTAGCTACAAACAAGCCCTCCACAGCGCACAAGCCGCCCGCACACTTGCCGCCAAACACAACTTCCCTTTCACCCGCCCCTCCGACTATTTCGCCGAAATGGTCAAATCCGACGCCCATATGGAACGTATCCGCCAACGCTTGCTCAACGAAAGCGCAAGTATCAAGAAGAGCGAGGAGAAGAGAAAAGAAAGGGAGGGAAAGAAGTTTGGGAAGCAAGTTCAAATTGAGAAGTTGAAGGAGAGAGAGAAATCAAAGAAGGAGATGGAGGACAGGTTGAAGAATTTGAAGCGGAGTACGTCTCAAACTTTTTTCTTCGTCATTTTGTGCCGGCTAATATCCTAATTTTTATGACGCTACAGAACGGAAGGATATGTTGGATAGCGCTCAAGACAACGATGGCGAAGATTTCGACGTCGCAGTTGAAGATGCAATCTCCGACCGTCCTTCCAAGCGCAACAAATCCTCCGAAGGCAAACCTCGTATGTCTCGCAACGCACGTGACAAGAAATATGGTTTCGGTGGTGCTGGCCGGAGGTCGAAACAGAACACGAAAGAGTCTACGGATAATTTCGGGCCTGGCGCTGGGAGAGCGAAGAAAGGCAAGGGTGGTGCTGGTGGAAAGGGTGGAAAGAAGCAGAGACCGGGAAAGTCGAGGCGGATGGCTGCGCGTAGCAAGTCATAGTGTGCATTTGTATTCGTTCCTTGGATCGTTATCTATCGGGAGACTTTTCGAAGGTTGCCCGAAACTGCGCTTTTTGGGTGATGAGGGGAGCGATACAGAGAGTTAATCGCAGGATCTTTACGAGCCAAACGAGCCTCGGATGCGGCAGCAAAAGCCAACTCGCTGTTGCTGCCCACCAGTCGCCGTCGAGTATGCTATCCTGGCATGACCCCCTGAAGAATAGAAGACCAGAGTTGCGCCACATCGCTGGTGGTGGATGGAAACTCGCAAGACGTGTGATAGTACCGCACTATGAGCACCCAAGTACATCCATCCTGTGATCCCATGTTAGAGGCAGCGGGGTATATCCATTGTGTAGGATAGCTTAGGACTGCGCGTCGATAGAAGGGCGCGCGGACTCCTGGTCATGGAAGACGTAGTCAATCGGAGCTTCCTCTGCGAGTCTAATACTGCACAATAGATCATCTGCCCTCCAGTGCTGAATAGAGCGGGACGACGGAAAGAGATGCGCAGTGCAGGTCTGGTGGCAGGGCCTAGGTAATGTTATTTAAGTACATGGTCCCTGGGTCGTGGAAATTTGACTTACTAGCCAGTGTATCCAGATCCCGCCCGAGTTAGAGGACCTCTGAACGCAGGTGGCTCGTAAAGTCTTTTAGAGATCTAAAGGTTGGGGAGGGCAATTTTCGTCGGGATAGGGTACAGGACCTGTGGGTGGAGGGAAAGGGCGACTGCCACGACTGCAAGCGCCAGGAGCGGGATGCGGAGTGAAGAGCGAATTGGAAGGATGTTAACCACCATGAATAGAAGTGCGAGTCGGACTAGGAGGGCAAAGAACTCTTGTGCGAGGAGCAGGATACGAAACAGCAGGACAATTATCACCTGCGCGAGGAGGACCGGGAGGTAGAACAAGAGATCAGTTGTTGCCTGGGCGAGGTCGGGTGGGGGTTGAGGGAGATGGGGTAAAGGGACAATTGACGCCAGAGACAGGAGGCGCAGTGGGAACCGATCGCCGTGGCTGGGAGTAGGAGGTGGAGGGGGCAGAGAAGATTGCCCGTCCGAGCAAGGGGGTGATGGTGGTGAAAGATCACAGGGTCTGCACTCGCACTCCACGATTATCGAGCCCGGGTCCATGAGACACCTTGAATATAGTTAGATTCAAGTACGATTACAGAAAGTTGGGACCTACGTCATTTTTATTGGACCTTGGTTGTGAAGTTGGCTGGCTGCTGTTAGCCCAGCGGAACCCAGACAGAACACGCAAAGCTGAGCTCCGAAGCGCATTTGGGGATGAAGTGACAGCTTGCTGGACTGGGAACTCTCACAAGGACCTTTTATAGCGTTCCGGGCGCCCTTTCCGCACGTATTGAGTGCCGGTGATGACGTACTCCATCAGCATTCATGTTCTTCAGGACGCTCATGACAGAAGCTGATTGGCTTGTCCATCAACAGATACCACCACGAGATAAATTCCCACTGTCGCTCCTGACAAGCCTCAAGGCCCGAACACGTGCCTCTTCGTCGTTTCGAATTGTGGTTCCTCTCTTTGCACTCAGAACATCAAATGTAGGACCTCTAGCTTCAAGTCCATGACGACTCTCCGCCTGAAAGCCGATGCGTTGTTCCTCTGGGCTGGTTTGTGCGACCAGAAACCTAGCTCGAGGTTAGGGTCATGTCCGCTGCACCTTTCGGTTGCCCTTCCTTAGATGTCTCTCGTGTATCTCTCGAATTGGGGGAACAGCTGCGCTCCGCTTTATTAGATGTATTGTCGGGAACTTCAATTATCAGCCCCCAGTACACCGCGGAATGGTGCGATGGTTACTCATCGAGGAATCAATGCCAACCGATGCCGCAGTCGAACACGCCACCTCAAACTGCTTTCTCAATGTAGCAACTCCTCCACAGGCTGCAGTACTGAAAACATTCGCGCTCGTGCCACCGCGTAAACCACAAGCAACTAGGCTCGCTTGTGTCTAGTAAAATCGTCACATGACTTGTCCTTGACACCGCAGGGGAAGTACAGGTAATGCCGGTGGAAGGATAACAGGAAACAAAGTCCAGACAAGGTGAGAGCGTATGTACATACGTTTATTCACTTATTTATTTTAATGGAACAAATTGTAAGTACTGAGGTTATGTTCTGTTCAGAAACGAGCGAATCATACAGAGCTATTTACAGCATATTTCAAGAGGAACAAAGTCCGAGTCCGCAATGAGGAAACGATTCTCCAGTAGGAGATATACGAACTCAGCAAGGATTGGGTGCTACGAACAGCCAAACTCCTACGGCATATATCAGGCCGCCGTAATAGGCAGAATATACCCAGTAATTCCTTCGTCCTTGTACGTCGTCGTCTTGATGAGATTATCGCGTTCGGCCTTATCGGCGGTATAGAAGTGGTCTTTGTTCGTCTCGCTGTAGAGGCGATACAGAGGAACAGATCCACAAATCTGGGTCCGATACAAATATCCGATGCTTTCGGGGCCGGCGTGTGGGACACATCCTTGCGCTTTCGCCTTCTGGAACTCTCCTTCATCGGCGGTGTAGAAGTGGTCGTAGAGGCCCCCGACGAAGAAGAGGCAACGGAACAATGGAACGGTACCGTCAGCGTGGTTGGGGAGAAGTTTGCCAGTAGGGGTTTCTTCCCGGTACCCGTTAGCGCCTGCATGAGGCGCCTCTGCCCCGTTTGTTAAGTAGAAGTGGTCCAACCATACAGGATTCCACATGCGGCGGAGTGGAACGGCCAAAGACGGGGACGTGCATTTGCCGTCTGGTTTCTAGAGAATAACCACATTCGTAAGCAGTGGGACTTGATATTATGATTGTTTAAGGCTTACCGGGGGATCACTGGGGCAGTGCTTGGGATAAACAGTAACCGTCTTAGTGACGACCGTCGTGTCGGGACATTCTTTGGTACAATGCTCGCACCCGGGGGGACAGGGGCGGCAATGACCATCTGCACAAGGACATTTGGGTCCGGGGCATGGACAGTCGGGTCCGGGACACTTCCAGGGACAGCGCGGTCCAGGGCATGGGCAGTCGGATCCCGGGCACTTCCAAGGGCATTCCGGTCCAGGACACTTCCAGGGGCAGTCGGGTCCGGGGCATGGGCAGTCGGGTCCTGGACACTTCCACGGGCACTCGGGCCCAGGACATTTCCAGAGACAGTTGGGTCCGGGGCACTTGAACGGGCACTCAGGTCCTGGACACTTCCAAGGACAGTTGGGGCCGGGGCATGGACAGCCGTGTCCTGGGCAATTCCAAGGGCACTCGGGCCCAGGGCATTTCCAGAGACAGTTGGGTCCAGGGCACTTGAACGGGCAGTCTTTTCCGGGACACACCCAAGGACAGTCGGGTCCGGGGCATGGACATTCGGGTCCTGGACACTTCCATGGACACTGGGGCCCAGGACACTTCCAGAGACAGTGAGGTCCAGGGCACTTGAACGGGCAGTCGTGTCCGGGGCACTTCCAAGGACAGTTGGGTCCTGGGCACGGGCATTCGGGTCCTGGACATTGCCAAGGGCAGTTGGGGCCAGGGCATTTACAGTTAGGTCCAGGACAAGGGTTGCAGGGCGTGCACTCGCACTGCACGGACGTCGAGCCCGGCTCCATGAAACAGCTAATACACCGACATGAGCAACGCGACGTCGTTCTTAAAATTTGAAGACGTACTCCATCTTCACTGGAACCTTTTTAGAAGCTGGTACCCAAGGAACGAATTTCGCTCCCATTGGAACTTCATTGTGGTATTCAGCTTGTTCGGCGGGAGCGGCGTTCGCTCCTGCTGGGGCCGTGCCATCGAAGGTGAAGGGAAGTTTATTGGCGGGAGCGTCGTTCACCCCCGCTGGGGCATTGCCATCGAAGGTGAAGGGGAGTTCATTAGCGATAGCTAATCCAACCCATCCCAGGCAAAACGCGAGTAGAGAATACTTGAGGCGCATCAAGAGTCGAGCTGTTGCTTGTTGGCGACAACAGACACTCAAGCCGTCTTATAATATGTTTTTAGAGCGCCTCCCGACAATGGCGTTTCGTGTTAGATTGATCTGGTGAGAACAAATCTCACCTCATCGACATTTCTCTCTGGCACAGGCATAGCAGAATTCAGGGGCACGGAGCTTCGAATTACTAGCATTACCGCTGTCAATTTACACATCAGTAGTTCCTCTTCTTCCATTGATTACCATATTTGGAGAACGCAACTACTTATTCCCTTGATCCTCTGGTGGCTTGAGGGGGTTGGGGGACAGTAAGGTACCCTCTCAGTTACAGATCGGATATAGATGTCAACTCGGCGTCCGACAGTTAGCTTGGATCTTCTTCGAGATTAAATCTGGGTTGGAACACCATGTTACTCGAACATGCGGAACGAATTATTGTGGCAGAAATACTGAAGTCTGACCCCAGAATCATTAAAGAAGCTTGATATATGCATATAGAGAAGATACTTCATTGTATCGGAGAATAATCCTCTCCGAATGCATTCCCCGCCGTCTGCTTCCACCCAATCCATCCCTGGTACGGAGACCGCGTGATAACATACGATGTAGTCATGAGGAGTGGCTTCTGTTCATGCCCTATACACTCAAAATCAGTCCGATTCACGGAATCTGGATACAATTTACGAACTGTCGTGAGAGTAATGGTGGAGCAGCAGAAATAAGAGGCACGAGATTACTCCCTGTTTATTGATTTTTTTGACGTTATATTCAACAACAAAAGGACGTTCTGATGAACTTACGGAGGGACGTTGCCGATATCGAGTAATGGAATCATAACGCTCATCGAATCCCAGAAAGTGACTTGTTGTTTGTTTCCATGCTGTGCTTTCATCAGTCAACTTCTATGTCAGAAATTCTGGGCTTTGTCCGGATTCCGCTGAAACTCCCAAGGACAACGTTTTCCGTGCCTTCAAAGATGCCAGACTTCGTGATGCCGATTGAATGCCTGTATAGTTTTAATACAAGTGGAGGTATTGCCGACCTACAACTGACCCAGTCTCTCAGCAATTTTGGTTAGCCCAGGGCGAGTTGATATTGATGATCATCTTGAGTGACCAATCGCGCCCAATAGGATTGTGAGCCACGCGCCTCCGTGCTCAACGTAAGGGTAACCATCTACATGCGGGGAATCCTTTGATGTCGAGAAGGCCTAGGGATCACCTGGAATCACCCGAGAGGGGTTAAGCTCTATTAAGCTGGGGCGTAACAGCCCCATATGGTAAATGTTCAAGATCGAGCTAATTATTCCCATATGCAAGAGCCGCGGTATCATCGCGGCGTCCTTGATAGCATTGGTTCTCATGAAATATACGAGTCGGAGCATTTCGAGAGTAGTGGAAGAGGTGGATAAGTCTGGCATGACTACTGATGTAGAAGACTTCCGGGGAATGCCTCCGCAAGAGGACACGAGCTCATTGTTGCTGGGTGGTTCACACAGGGACCATTAGGTCTTGGTACTTAATCCTATACACGACTCATTTATTCCAGCTTCGAGGGGGAACGAATTTCTATATACAAGACTGGCGCTGCTGTCCGCTATACGCAAAAGGACAAAAAGAAGGCATCTTAGATGTGAGTTAGAGGTTGTGTTGCGTTGGAGGTCGTACCAAGGCATGCGGTGTGGTTTGTATGGTCTTAGATTACTTGTGAACACAGTTGCACTGCATCGGGGGCGAGTTGGGGTCCATAGGACAACTACGAATTTGATTTGGGTTCAATGCATCAATACCACAGCTCAACCATGGGAGGGCAATAGACATACACCACCTGCTTCTGAACTCTGGCGTCAGAGGAGCCTTTGGCGACTGAGGCCATCATCAAAGAGAGGGCAACGAGGGCGAACTTGAACTGCATGTCAATAAAGTTGGTCGTTTACTAAAAACTTGATCTCAGGAGATTTATAAACAGTGAATCAGCGCCTCCGTCACCAGGATAACGCAAAGTGCGCAGGCGTAATTCATATGCATAAGCATCCATCCCGTACGGGTAAGCGATGGTTCAGACTCACACATCCTGAATTTGGCTGTCCGCCAAACAATTTGAATGGAAAGCACAAACTCCGAAGTGTCACTGCCAATCGTAGATATCATCTATGAGGAAGATCCGGATGAAAAAAGTTCCCGGAGGGTACCATGGATTTCGCTATACAACTACCACGAAACACATTCCATGGCACCCTCCGCGGGACTTTTTTCAACCCGACCTGTCCGACGCGCCGGCTTCATTCTTATCCTGAGAACATGTCGGATGGATTGTGCTACAATGAGATAATGGCCGTGCTTCTTCCGCGGAGCGTACCGAGAATTTGAACGGACACCTCGTAATCCTGGCTGGGCACCTGGATCTTTGGAGGAGCTCGAATTTCAGGGTACGATCATGCGGTGTCGACAGTCGAATTGAACTATTTGTCGTTTCAAACACTGAGTCGGAGCAGCGTGTAACCCCCGGCCATCACGTCAACTTCCAAGTGCTCGAAACCATATGCTCGGAACCAAAAGATCTATTGTCAGCGTGGGTCGCTAGAAATATGAAAAATGATCGATAATTGCTAAAAACACTCCACATGAGAGTTCCAACGTCGACATCTCCAGAGAATTAAAATATGAATTTACCAAATTGCTCGTAACCTGCTTACCTTGCCTGGTGAAAGACTAGCATCTGTGGCATGATGGACGACCAGGGAAAACAACAACTGAGGCGGTTCGCAAGCCGTGTGATTGGATGAAATAGTTGAAACAGGGGAGTAGAAATGCTTATCGCACCCACCATCCCAGAAGCTATGTACAACTTGGGCACCCCTGTATGTTATTCTCGGCATTGAGGAATCATTAATCAGGAGTGTCAAATGCATTTCGTCAGGGTTAATGTAGACAGAAGCAAATAACACGGAGCCGCTCGTAGAAATTCCCGGAATGCTGTGCAGTTCCCTTATTCTCTCCATCCATAAATGAATCATGAGAATAGCAAGGAAGACAGCACTTATGAACCTAACGGGAGACAGGATGATTGATTCAATGTCAGTTACAAAGATAAATGGCACATCAGAGATTTGTTCCACCAAAGGCAGCCACTGGGAAGATTTCTGGCCCGCCACTGCGCCCCACAGCCTATTTGTAAATCAAGCCCGTAGAAATAGACCAAGATGGAAGTGGTCGTGTACTTTGTGCGCACAGATATACAAAAGAATGCGATAGAACGTGGACGTGCTCGGCATCAGCTGAGCGTGGCGCGCCCTTAACTGGGATAGGGTTTACACCGCGGACGGCAAGCTGACGTGACTGTCGCCACCCTCAGTGCGACTTATTAATCTTCGGATTGTTATACCCGCGTGAAAACTCTTGTAGGTTGGTCGAAGTCCCAGTTATACATAAAAGAGCGAAGTATATGAAAACCGTATATAGTATATCAAAAGAGCTTACAACTCGAAGCCTAAGTTTGTGTCCGGTAATCCCTTGTTGGGATCTGACTACTAGTAGTGTCAACTACCCATCCGTTACTCCCTGCAATCCCCCGTGCGCGGAAAGATATACCCAGTAATTCCTTCGTCCTCGTACACACCCAAGTGGATGAGGCTACTACGTTCATCTAGATCACTGGTGTAAAAATGGTCCTTCCGTTGTGGACTATACAGGCGATACAGGGCGATAGTCCCGTAATGGTGAGTCGGATACAAATATCCTATGCTTCCTGACTCAGGATATTCAACGCATCCTCTGGCTTGTGCATTCCGGAACTCTGCTTCGTCGGCAGTGTAGAAATGGTCGTATTTATTATCCACGGTCCAGTAGCAACGCCACAACGGAACAGTTCCCGCAACTTGGTTCAGGAAAATACGACCGGGAGAGGTCTCCTCCGTATACCTCATTTGAGCGTCCGAATAGGTCACTTCTCGACTATCCGTCGTGTAGAAATGATCCTGCCAAACAGGATTCCAAATTCGACGCAGCGGGACAGCTGTGGAAGGTTGCATGCAGATCTGGGGAGCGCGCCGTTTTGAGTGGTCGCCCTCGGCGCCGTAATTGCTGGGGACTTACTGGCGCATCGGTGTGCCTTGGATAAACGGTAACCGTTGTAGTGGCGGTTACAGTGACTGTTCTAGCCTCTTGACAGTTTGTAGCAGCTGTTGGACAGTTGGACGAAGCGCATCTGGGGCCGGGGCCGACCGGATAGGGAGGTGTAGCCTTAGACCTACACGATGTGCACTCGTTGTGCACAACCGGTGGGTTCGGTTCCATATACCAACTGAACGTGCATAATTAATATAACATTCTCCAGATGAAAATCAAGACATACTTCATAGTCAGTGAGAATTTACCATCAGGCCCTATGGGGGCATGGTGGTGGTGGGCGGTAGCCACGCCAAATGAAGTCAAACAAAAGAAGAGGAGAGGATAATTAGCACGCATCGAGGTGTGAAGCCGTTCGTAACGTGGGCTGTGCGTCGGGCGAATGTTTGCTCGACCCTTCTTTTATATGTACTTCCAAAATTTCCCTCATATGTTGAGTATATGCCGGCAATATCTGATTGGAGGGCGGGAAGTCTTGATGTCCTTATTTTATCAGGGTATGATCCTCATCGACATGAGTTTCCAATACAATCCTGTTGTCAATCCCACGTCATGTATTTCTGATATCTGGACGCATAGATCTGGGAGCAATCTTCCCTGTTTCCGAAGGCCGCCCGAAAAACTAAAGGTCGGTTTATCCCCATTTAGGGAGTAATACTGTCTTAGGTCACACCGGTCTAGACTCTAAGAATCACAACTTCCAAACCAGGTTGTTTCGGAATGGATATTTCTTCAGATTGTGGAGCGGTGGCCTCCTTGGAAGAGGCGTTGACAATAACCAATACGCGCCCACCGTGTCGAAGTCAGACATTCTAACAGAAAACTCATCCCTTCTCGAACGTCTGGCGGCGGACGTCTTCGTATGGCGTTCATCTGGACTTCTCATACCACAAGCATTGTATATTTGGCGGGGATGGGTACAAGGTGGGAGTGAGGAGAGTAAAGCTAGTTGAAGCGGATTCCGCGTTTTGTACTTATGAGGCAGCGGGCTGTTCATTGTAAATAACGTGACTATTGTCTTCTCTGATGGCGGGGGATGTGAGCTTCTGCAGCGACGTTTGTAATTGCTAGAAAGGGTGTTCGTCAATTCGGTGACGATCGCATTCCGGTTGAACATTCCTCTCAAGGGTCAAGCTTACATAGCCTTCCCGCCCGAGAAACACGAGTCCTTCGTTTCTGAGTGTACCCCGTATAAGAATTCGCTACCAGCGCCAAATCGAGGCAGGAAGCTGGCCACTTGGAGGTCATGCAAACCGCATTTGAACACCGGGTCTAGATTTGAGTTTTCGCTGTTGTTAACAATTTCAAGCTGGCATACTCTCCCAGTCAAGGCGGAAGATCAGGAAGGATGTTACGTAATCCATTTGACCTGGTGCAAATACCTTGTATCAATGGCCCGCCTCCTTTAGAAGGAAGGATATCAGAAGGCAAAGTCTGGACATTGGAGGACAAAGTGACGTCCATTTCCCGCGGCGGACCTTGTTTTGGGTACGGTCATAGTAGGCTTAGGTGGTTTTGGGGAACTGTTGTAAATTCAGATCATGAAGAGAGGGATGACCCGCTGCGTTGCATCGGACAACAAGGACGTGAATAACCAGCCGTCTTGTCACGGGACGTGACAGACGCGTCTGTGCCAGTTGGAACAGCGCTTGTTTCCGGCAATTGGAGAATCGAGATCACCTTCAACCACAATATGCTGGCAAATCGCGTCTCTAACCATGTTGACAAAGAAGAATACGGAGATGCTGAATTCACATTCAGGGACCCACAAGGATGATCGAAGGCCAACGAGGGTCGCAACAGGACAAGGTATACTAAGTTCTAATCAAGTCAACAGAACAATCCACTATCGCCACATCAATTGGGCAAAATATACCCAGTAATACCCTCATAATGGTACCCAAGGGAATGAACAGCGTGGTCCCTCTCCGCAGCGGAGGTGGTGTAGAAGTGGTCATGGATCTGATCATTAACCAGCCTGTAGAACGGAATCGCACCACACTTTTGGATCGGATACAAATAACCAGCAACGTTCTCTTGATGGTATCCAAGCTTCCCAACGGCAACGTTCAAATCAGGCTTGGACGAAGTGTAGAAGTGGTCGTGCCAGTTGTCATTGACAGCCCGGAAGAGCGGGACCGTTCCAGGAACTTGTTTGGGGAAGATGAGTCCGGGGGGACCTTCACGGCTGTATCCCAATGCAACCGCATTTTTCATGTCTTGGGCTCCGGTCGTGTAGAAGTGGTCGGTCCAGGCGGCATTGTATGCGCGCATGAGCTGGACTGCGGCTGAGCGAGGGGCACAAGGATCGGCGGGCTAGAGTGGAAAATATGAGTGAGGATGCTGGTTTTATCTAGCTCGGGGCCAGACTTACTGGAGGAGGGTGGTGTGTTGGCTTTGGTGGAGGGGGTGCCGGTTTTGGTGTGGCATGAGTAGGCTTTGGAGGAGGGGATACATGTTTCGAGGTCGCATGGCTCGGCTTTGGTGGAGGAGGTGCAGGCTTTGAGGTGGCCTGCGTAGGCCTTGGTATAACAGTCACTGTCTCTGTAACCACGACACGAGTGCTGGGTCCAACGACACTGGAGATATGGGATCCTTCAGGAACTTGCGACGAGGCATGATTGACGGAGGAATGAGGCCCCAGCTGACTGGTGGCGGAAGGTTGAGACGTTGTCCTGGAGGTAGTGGAATATGCCCCTCCGTGAGGATATACTGAAGACCGGGGCCCTGCCTGGGTATTTCCAGGAGACTGAGGGCCAGCGCCGACACTCGTTCTAGAGGGTTCAGGTCCCGCCTCGGTGGTGGAAGCGTGCGTTCCTGTCCCAGGGGTGCCAGGAGACTGAGGTCCAGTCTGGGTGGTGGAACAAGGGACGGGTTGAGTAGCACCAGCTCCCTGGGAGGAGGTGGAATGGCCCGGTGCTACCTCAGTGGCGTCAGGTTCACCGTAATTGTACGAGTGAGTAGCAGAAATGACGGTGGCGGCCGCAACTGAAGCCAAATAGAATGCGACAAGGGAGACGTTGAAGCGCATGCTGAATGAAACTGCTGGAGCTGAGTAGATCCTCGATCGTGCTGGTTATATATTTCAGACTTGCCTTCATTTGTTCTCAAATCTGGCGCGACTTGACAAGTCTTTGAATATGCTCCATCGGTATCCACGTCCTTCGGAAGTACTATCATCACTCACTGTCGAACTTGTGAACAGGAAATTTCGGGCGACAAGGGAACTGGAGCACTCATCGGTTGATTGAACATAGATCATAGGTCAAGACCATCAACTACCTGAGGGCATGAGTTGCAAGTTAACGTGCCCCGTCTAGCAATTGATTTTGTTCGACATCCTTTGGCTACCAGCTGAGCTCCCACGGGGTCCGAAGTGAAGTTGGCCAACGGATATCGTAGCAAACAGTTTGGCACTCACTTGTGGGTGATCCTAACGGACAAGTGGAAATGAAGTGGACACCAGGATATATTAGATCAATGATAGAGCAGCGAGAGTCGGGCCAACACTTGCCGTCTGCTACAAATTTATTTTTGAATCAGCCCGTATGTCAGATCGTAAATCCATTGCAAAGCTTTGAAGTGACTATGCTAAATTCAAAGTTCGTTAGATTTGATGGTATTGAGCAAACAGGTCCGACGTCGGGGAGACCGTCAGAATGAGTTGGAATCATTAGAACCACGGAGATGCCAGGTGGTAGGAGACGAGTGAGACGAATGATTGTACATGTTCGATTGCATTCTGTATACAGCTACGGTGAGTAATGAGAACTATATCTATTATTTAATGCTGGAAGGCTGACAAGTACAGTGACTTGAGAGTGCCGGTTTCACCACGGGTCACTACCTTGGTAAGGGAACTACTTCTTTCCAGTGTTAGTTCACAACACAAATGGGATGCTCCTGACTCAACAGTTACATCCCTGAAAGACATACCCGAAAGCTTGTTTTCAGAGGGCAGAACATTGGCAAGATAAGGTTGAAGAAATTTGATCCATTGATGGCGGGGAAAACCCAGTGGCGGCCTGGCTACATGTGACCATACGTGGCTCGAGCCGGATCTTGAGCCCTCATTTCCACTCAACGCAATCCTCTCCCAACTATCTGAAGCTATAACCATCGCGCTGAACGTTACAAGGTCCTATCAGCTAGATTCTAGTGTACGAAGAATTCAGCAGCTGGGGCAGTGTAGACCCCAATAGGCTGGTACCACGCTCGAAGGGTCCTTCAAGGCAATGTGCCGATTCCCACAGTTTCCGGTCTAACTCTGCGACGTCTCTGAGCGTATTTCACACCTATTACCGCAGAGCCTGAATATTTTCAGCTTGTCGACAAGTAGGTGTCTGTGTGTTCTATTTTTGGTGTCTCGGGTCGAAGTGGTTCATGTCATTGATCAGGCTTCGGGCTCAAAATAGGTCTTTTGCACACAGATACACTCAACGGCGTCTGCCATAGCCTCAACAAGTGCCGTTAAGGCCGGTGAAACTTCCATCTGCCAATGCACCACGGCTGCGATCATCTCCCGGTTTTCGAATCTCGTGAATTTGCCATCGATTGTGGCGGGCTTCGGACAAGGTGTACTTGATCCAAAACTCATTACGCTCACGATCCCACCGCCTCAACTCAGCCTTCCACCCGACAGTCTAAATCCGTCGCTTCCATTGAAGTGAATTGTTCAGCAAGATTTGACATAAAACTATGGTCTCCAGGCGTCAGCGTCACTTGTTCCCGATAGTGTGGTGGTGATACACTCGCCTTTCGGAAGAACATGGACACCGAACTTCGGTCGAAAGCACGTTCCAGCCCAGTACTCAGGATACGCCATCAAAGGAAACCATTGAAATCCTGTCATGGAGTCGGGCCGAACACGTAGGACGCTCCGAATCCAGGAGTAGACGCCTAGCCATGATCTCCCACATCCGTTGATTGATGCCGTTTGGCATAGGCTTTTATCCAATCCGCTTTCGATGCTGAGTGATCTCACCATTCATTTTAGGGGCGGCAACTAGCTGACAGGGGCTAGGAGGTGTGTTAAAATCCCTAGAGTTGGCGAATAACATCCACCTCATAACCCAGGATGCGAAAACTTCCCGCTCTCAGCTTGTTTCACCCCAACCTGTAGTATGGGAATCGCGTCATCACTGTCAGCAAAAAAATCGCATGCAAACAGACCGCCACAATTCATATATTCAACATACACAAAATAGAACCCCGGTTGCAATACAGGGCGACAATCGGTATGGGACTTGTGAAAATTCAAACTTCAAACAGGCAAGATGTACCCTGTGATCCCTTCGTCTGCATATCCCAACCTGTTAACCGCATTGTCGCGTTCAGCAGCACCGCTGGTGTAGAAGTGATCTGTAATCTGCGGGTTGTACGTGCGATAGAGCGGGATGGCACCACAGTTGGCTTCAGGGTACACATAACCTGCAATTCCTTCTCGGCTATAGCCCAAATTTTGAACAGCGTTGCTCATCTCTTGCTCATTGGTGGTGTAGAAATGGTCGAAAACTTGGGGCTGGTAACCACGGTACAATGGGACAGTGTCCCTTACTTGAGTGGGGAAAACGCGGCCAGGAGGGCCTTCACGTTGGTAGCTCAGTGCATTGACAGCATTATCCATCTCTTGAGCATTGGTGGTGTAGAAATGATCGGTGATGGTCGGATTATAGGCGCGAAGCAATGGGACTGCCTGCGAGCGAGGCGCACAAGCGGGAACGGGCTAGATATACCAATGTCATGGTCAGTGCGTTGTACTCTGGTCGACGATACACTCGTTTGGACTAACTGGCTTGGGGTGCACAGGATAATGGTGATATTTTCCATCATCTGATTCCTTGGCACCCTGAGGAATAGCCAGGATAACAGATGCGAAGGAGAGGGCAATGAGAGAAGTAGTGAATCGCATGACTGGTAAGGCTGTTGAAGCTCACCGTCGCCACTTTCCAATGTTTATATACTCTGAGTATTGCCAACTTTGGGAAATACGAAAGCGGAATGGGCGGATTTCTGACATGGTGTGGTGACGCTAAGTACGTTAAACCAGCCTACGTGTCCTCCGGAGAGCTGCACAAGAGATGTCGTCGAGGCCAGGCAAAGATCGTGATGGCTTCTAGGTATTTCAGTTTACCCCATAAGAAATGGGCGGCAAGGGGCGTTAAGGGCCCTTACATTTTAATTTCATCAACAAAGGCGGTGAACGGTCGAGACAAATACAGCGGTTTTCTTGGTCCGCAGTGAGTCAACGGAACTCATGTCTAGCACATCCTGTTGCCACAAATGATAAAGCTGCAAGCAAAATTGTAAGACCTGTTAACTTCAGGTGATAAAGATAGACATATAATGGATGTGTCGTGTCGATCTCATCTTCCTCCTAGCCTCTGGGTTGCTCAAGTCACCAGCGAGTAGTCTTGACTCTTGAGTCTCGGCTTGGCACCTCGTGGTGTACCTGCTGATGCCAACACTCCCAAGCTCTGACGGCTAGCTTAATTCATGGGGATCGCCGTCATCAGGCTTCTAGTGACACCTGAGACCAATCAGACTCGGTACCCAGTACAGAGGGTGCCAAAGGTTTTATTTATGGGTTTAAATCACGTTACAAATCGAAATACAACACGTGTTTAATGACAGAAATAGAACCAAGAAATTAATCGAGGCCGATCTCCGACTCAGCATCCCGACCCAAAAACAATAGACACTTCCAATTTTGAAACACATTATTGTCTCGTAACTCATAACTCATAAATGCCACGATTCAGAACCTGTGAGAGAATGGGTTCTAATCTCATATTCATTGTAAGAGGAACAATTGGTGCAAAAATCGATAACTGCTACAGGTGTAGGATCGGCATTCCGATCTGATTCAATCACTGTACCAGAAACCGATTGCTGCCAAGATTTAGAATTGGTTCTTAGATTGGCATAAGGTACCGAGTGATTCCCAGGTTCGGAATCGAGAAGCAAATAAGACTGAGTGGCCCATGAGCGGGCGCAGGAGCAGGGCACTCATACATTGACCCAAACTTACGGACGGATGGGTGGAAAAAAAAAACGGAAGAAGGGTATTCATGATATAATGAGTACGAAAAGGCTTTTCGCTTTGATACATAGCCTTGGTACAGCTTCTCTTAATTGATGTATACCCAGGCCAGCTCGTCTCTCGGTACATATCCAGCAGTGCTATTGAAATGATCAGAGAAACTCTGGAAGAGGTGCAATGGGAATGAACATAAGAAGTGCACATACAGGGCCGTCTAACCTGCTATCTTCCATATATTTGAGAACCATCAGTCAAATCACATTGAGGCATAACAGATAGCCAACATCGAGGCCTGATGACACTGTAGATCTTATCAGATGTATTGAGTGTGGCGAAGTACTGGAGGCAATTTTCGGAGAAAGTTCATATGTTCAGCATATAACATAGGCAAGTACAATCAAGTAAGAGTCCTAAGGATAAGATGCTGGATAGTTAACGCAAACAGACACCCAATGAGAAGCCACCATGATTGCCACACTTGGAGGAGGATTTGCAGCATTGAGCAGGTCTCTTGGGTCTGAGCGGCTGGGTCCTGATACAAAATGCATTAAGGAATTGGCCAGTCGGGCATTGTGAACACGCAACTGACCTTTGTGCTCCATAACTTGATCTCAAAGACCGATTCCTTCTCATCACTTGTTCCGGAAGCAATTATGCATTCATCAGCATTTGAATAAGCCTTGAAAAATGAGTTTCAGGCAATTATGTATCCAATAAGCATACGTACATCCACTATTTGAACCAAGGTTCCGACTAGAGGAGGACAAGTAAGTAAACAATGCAATAGAGAGACATTGCAGGACACACTAGGACCATGAGGGAGAGTACTGGCCAGAGAACCTGTTCTTTGGTCAAAAATGCGGATGCAGCCATCATCACTTCCAACGATTGCCAAACTATCACCTAGGGCTGGTACGATGGTGAGTGGTACATTCTTTCGGATCACGTGCCTAAGGACCCTGATTGGTTTTGTCGGTGGAATATCATAAAGATCTACCCCTGTTGCAAGGTTTGAGACAAGGAGCATGCACTGCTCTGTCCCTGTAGTGGCATACCCACTAGTTGACTTGGGTTAGTGGTTTCTGGCTGCAGAAGCCAAGGTGACTTACACTCTAGTCCGAAGGATGTAGTTGTCCTTCATCTTCCATGGGTCAACTTGATAAACATGCCTGTAGATTATGGTCAACACAATACTGATGCATTATGGTATTTCCTACACTTCATGTGACTGGAGAAACGCTACAAATACTGCCGCACCACATTCAAGAAACCGAGTAGACCAAGCTATAGAATCTCGAGGTGAGGTGATAGCCATCTGGACCAAAGTGTCTTGGAGAGAATGTCAGATTAAGATGCAAACGGAAAAAGCGAAAGCGTGACCTTCAGGTCCAATATTCCACACAATTAATTGACCACCACCAATGCTTGCTAGCCGGCTGTGATTCGCGTCGAATGCAAGGTCTTGAACAGCATCATTGTGTGGATGCATTTTGCACACAAATGAATAGTCTCCTGGGCTTGTGCATCGATATACGTGGATTGAACCATCAGCACAACCAAAGATGATGCGGCACCATGACTGATCACGCTTCAGTGGAGCCCAAGTAGCACTGCAGATGGCGCCATGCTGGGGGATGTGGGTAACCCACTCAGGATTGGATGAAGCGTCCTGAAGATTCCAGACAACAACTTTACAGTCATCCCCTAGAGTGGCAGATGGAATGAGACCAGGTATGGAGCCGATAGGATAGCATACCTCCACTTAAGAGCCGAGACCCATCATTGCTCAACTTGAGCACGTTGATGGCCTTGGTATGGCCTGAGTAAGTGCGCGAAAGGAAAAACTGTATTATATTCAGATCAGTTGAGTGGCACGGAATGCGTCAGGTAGCTGACCTGGGGGAATTGAGACATTGTGAAGCCCTCCAATCTGACATGGCCGCCCTATTTGTTCCCGTAGTGGGTGCCAGCTGCAATTGTTCTCTATCGAGTAAATAATTTCCCACAGTAATTACCCCGCTCAGCTCAGGTCCAGTTTCTGGGCCCGCTCAAGGAGCGAAAACAAGGACTAAGGACAAAAACCTGCAAAGCAACACTGCTTAGATACCTTGTGCAGCTCCAATCATTAAGAGTGGGGTCTTATCAGCGCACATCCTCACTCATATATATTTCTACAGCCTACGTTGTCTTTACTCACTCGTTTACATTCCTACTGCTCCAAATATCGCACATACATTTAGCAACCAACCCACCCATGCCTGGGGGTGCACCAAAGACATCAGCAGTGCTTCGTACAGTGTTTCCCGAAGAATCACCTCCCAGAGCACACACCACTCTCAGAACCACGTATGCCAGTGAGGAACATGACAGGGAGAGTGTCATTGCTATTCAAGGGATCATACTGAAACCACATGGTGAACTTGGGCGCCCTGGAAGAGGTGGTTACTCATTGCGTATGGCACTTGCATGGGATATAAAAACTTACAAAAAAGTTCAGGTAAGGCATCCCCAACTTGGCCTGCTTGGCGTTCTAATGTTACATAGGAATTTGTGCGTAATGCTGTGGACACACACCTTGTGAACCACCGGCCGTTTATTGAGCAAGATCCAGAGAAAGTGGGTCTAGTTTGTGAAGAGGTATGCTTACTCGGAGTATTATCCCATCGGATATCTTAATAGATCTAGGCTAAGAAAGCGTTTCCAATACTAAACCAATACCAAGATGACTGGGCAACAATCAGCTTTATACATAGTTCATTGAAGAATTGTCGGCGCAAGCGTTGAAGGAGGGGGATGAGATGCACATGCATATATATATACGATAATTAATCAAGTGTTTGAGAGCTATCTACGATAACGAGAGACCCATGTATTACAGATACAAGGACAACAAAATGATTGAAAAAAGGAAGCAATAGAACTATAACTCCATTTTGTCCTGTAGGCATGCATAAGTAACCAGAAGCTGGGAGTTCAAGAGAAACGCACCATGTCGGGGAGAGGGTGCTGGCACTGAAACTCCATGGCAACTCTCTGACCTTCAGTCAAGGCGTTGCGCCATGAAAGGTCATAGTAATTCTCAGGGAGGCCAATGGGGACCCTTTTCGTGCTTTCAGAGGGGTCAACACTGTCCGATTTGGTTTCCCTGTGCCGAACATAGCTAGAATTACCTGCACCCTTGACTTTACCATCACCTGTCGCATCAACATAGTTGAGTATCTTCACAATATCGGGGTTGCGCCAACCAGCTCTGACTCGCTGGACTTCCTTGGGCCGAACACTGTATCCTTCAACGTCGGTTTCATCTTCACTCATGCCGCGCTCTCCAAGATCAGTAACAAGAGTGTCAACACTGTCCCAAAACAGTGGGTTGTCTTTTCGACGATTCTGAATGATCGTTTTTCTGTGCCGGTACAACTGTAGGCTAGTCAGGTACAAAATCAGTTGAAAGTACATTTTAGTGTACCCCTCTCCTGCGGCTGAGTACTCGGTCACGCTTCTTCATAGCACTGTGCTTCTCCTCAACCTTCTTCCTTTTCTGCTCAGGAGTTTCAGGTGATCCGGGAAAAGGAGGCTGTTGCTCGAGGTACACAACCTTGGTTCGAGTGAGGCGACGGTCGAGAGCAGCTCTCAGAGCTGCAGTGGTGAGTTTTGCAGGAGCGAGATCAAGTAAGTCAAATGGAGTCGACTTCGTACCCTTCGGGACCTTCGAATGCTGGCGGCAGAATGTTTCCTCCTTGTCCTTGAGATGATCAATGGTAGTGCGCATTCTTTCCTTGAACTCCTGAGCAAGCAAGGTAAGAAGGTCGCTGTTCCAACGGCATCGTTTGGCATTTGACAACACCCTGTTCCAGTCGAATCGAGGTTCAGCAACAGTCGGACCACGGCAACCAAGTTGCTGCTCCTGATAATTCTCAACATCCTCGGGCGGAGGAGGTTGCAGGATCGCATCTGGTGGAGATCTCCAGAGGCGTTTTTCCTTTAGATAGTCTTGAATCTGAATCTGCACAGGCAGGGTCAGCTGAAGTGGCGAAAATCGCAAAGCCACTCACATTTAATTGGTGGTCTGCAGGGGTAAGTACTCTAGTTTGGCGGTGCAGTCCTTCATCATCGCAAATATTCATCGCACTGGCATCCGGCCTCTGCGTCCCTTGCTGATTGCTATCCTGGCAAGGAGGAGTAGTCGGACTTGAAGGGGCTCCTTGAAGGTGTTGGTGAAGCTGTTCCTCCACCTGCTGATCAATCCGCTTTGAAAGATGGTCTGTGAGTTGATGAGCTATCGCACTCGACAAAGTGACTATTTGGTTCAGCTGAAGACCATTGAGAACTCAGGCAACAGCTTGTATTTAAGGGAATAAAGCACACCATTGGAGCAGATGCTTGTTGCTGAAATGAATCAATATGTGCCCAAAAACAGTTGTCCCGGGGACTCAACTCACAATTAGGGACAGAACAGAAGGATCCTGGAAAATGCACTGAAGCTGCGTGTTAACAGGAGAGGAGAGTCTAATCGGTGAGTAAGCTCACTTGGATAATGGTAGCCAACGCAGAATCTGGTGGGGGAGACTGCATTGGCATGAGCCTTACACTCCCAGTAGGTGCGAGGCAATCTTACGTCTGGTTTGTTCATATGGTTCCAGGTGCCACTTGGGCGAGGTTCCCCTGTCTGCCCTGGGTGATCCCCATTCGAAGGTGTTTGAGTAGCCTGCAGCATTTTTTAGTGAGACCAATGCATGCAACAGAAGGGACCCAACCTTGTGACCGCTAAGACCCCTCATTTCAATGTCTGCATCAAGATAGTCTTGCGAGTTCATAGCCTATGAAGACCCTGGTTGTCAGAAGGAGAATATCTCCACGCGAAGAGACGGATGGCATTCTCATCGACATTCTCATGCAAAGGGCTCTGAACCTGATAAGGGGTCGGTTAGAAGTAATGGTCGACATTGATTGGCAGACGAACATTATGAGGATGTCCACTCATTTCCCCGAACGCTTGAGGGTGAGTTGGAGCACTAGGGATTTTTCGATTCATTAGTATGGCTGGATTCCTTTAAGTATGACTGATCTTACCCATTACCAGTAGCCACGTAGTGCCTAACACGGGCAACTCGCCCACCAACAACCTCAGGAGTTGGGATATTGCTATCTGTCCCACCTGCAGAATATCCTGTCGGAGTGGAATTAGCTGACATTCTAGTTTTGTTTGAGTCGCACTCTCAAGTCCTGTACTTATAACATCCAAGCATTATTATCTACCACTATTTATCAAGCGTTATGATCTACGACCCACTGTCTATCACTTAGTACGCCACTCTGACAATTGGTTTCCATAGAATCCACAGTTTACAGGTGGAGCTATTTCCAAATGGGGATAATAGTCTGCAAGACGAAAGATGATAATAATAGTCTGCAAGACAAAAGATGATAAGAACAACGGGGAGACTTATTGTGGATAAACAAGATTTAAGGCACGTTTGCAGTCATCCACCCCCTCACCAAGATTCGCAACCATGCCCTTCCAACCAACCGTAAGTCTAGCTCCCTTCCGTCAGTGCACAATCTGACTTCCAGTTTCCAGCTAAAGCATACCTTAAGCTGCCACACACGGGCAATTAATACACTCAGATTCAGTTCCGATTGTTCCAGACTCTTGAGCGGGGGTAGGTGATAGACCTGACTAGTTGCGGAGTCAATTGGCTGACTGCTCCAGGGGACGACGCAGCTCTAATCATCTGGGACCTCAAAAGGCAAGGTAGCTACCAGATTGTTAAGGTCCCACTTCATGGCTCAGTTTGCTCCGTGATTTGGACCCCGCTAAGTTCTGAAGAGGCGTCAGAAACTTTTGTGTTCGGCTGTGCCGATGGCACCCTTTTCACATACAAGAAAGAGCCGTTACCTTCCCAGGTATGCAGAACTAAACTTCGGAGGGAAATCTGACTCGGAAAAAGCATTTCAGGATCTGCAGCACCCAGCAGTCATTTGACGCCCCAATTGAGGAACTCGCATTTGACCCAGAACATCATCACGTCGCTTCGGTCTCACGCGAAGGAATCAAGATCCACGAATTAGACGACCAAGGTTTGGCACAGCTTCAACCCTACTAGGTGTAGGCTGAGTCTTGTCCAAGGTAGACTCGTTGAGATAGCGAGCGAAACATCAGAAGGAAAATACACACCACACAGCGTTGGATTCAACAAGAATGGTGACGAAGTTCTAGTTAGTTTCATGGAGTCACATGAGCTGTAAGAGGCCTGGTACTCACTTGGTCTGAAGGCTAACCATCCCTGTAGTTGCTCCTTCAATGTGAATCTGTGGGAGCTGAAGTGGTCAACAACATTAGCTACTCAAATGTAAGGACAACCAATGTTCACCAACGCCGCTGATTGATGTTCCTCATTCAGCGGGCATGCGGCCATTACACCAAGCCATGACACACTTGTGGTGTCTAACCTGGAGAAAGGTGTCAACATATATTCACTCCCACCTGAAAGGATGCCAGTTCAGATCCCGCGCAAGTCTTTTACCAGGAAGGCTAACCAGAGGGGCATACCACTTTTAGTTTCTGTTAGTGGCCAGGTAATTGTGGTAGGAACCGATTGTGGCGTCGCCCAGGTGTTCAATGATTCCGCAAAAGAGCTGCTCGATCTTCCTCATTGGAGTTACACGGAAAGTAGAGTCAGAGGAAGATGGGGAAAGCAATGGGTCAATCCAGCCCAAAAGATGGTTCAGATTGTAACAGTAAGCAATTCACGGCTCACGTCCCAGAAAACTGTTGCTTACCAACAGCTAGGCACACCAACATGACAATGAATACTGGATAGCGACTGGAACCGGTGAATCTGAAGAGAAACATGGCGGGGGAGTGGACATAAAGATTTGGCTGTTAAGTAGAAAGGTCAGTGTGCCATTTATTTTTGGAAAAGATATTCAATACTTATGCACCGTAGGAGAGAGGCAACAGACGAGCCCAAAACGCAGTAGCTGCTGCTGCATCATACTTGTTTGGACAGGCGATTATCACCATTCTCCTGGCCCTCCTAGCGCAAGCCACTGTCAGCTCCTTAATAGATAAGTCAGCGGCAGCTAAGCTTTCAGCGATTGAAGCAATCCTGGAGCTCGCCCTCACCATATGTGATACATTAGGTTTGAAAGGGATGAGGAAGGTAGAGGTCCCTGAGGCGGTGGCACCAGTTATCGAGATGAAGACGCGCAATTTCTGGAAACCACTCAAGTGGTTATCATAAGTATGAGTAACATAGTACAATCACAAAATACTTACTTGCCTTTACTGATTAACTCGGGTGTGAGGACCGCCAATAAGAAACTTCCAATGTTACTTTCAGATGCCTCATCCAAGTACGTGAACACTGGGGAGCATAGATAAGTGTGAGCTCTGAGCAAGTCCCCCCAACAGTACTGTATCATCAAACCAGACAACCCCAAGGCAGCATGTCAGCGGGAGATTCAAGTTGGCATAGGTTGTGTGCGGAAAATCCACAACACACGGCTAAGAGACTGCCAGTGTTTAGTAAAACCGAGACACTGACACCTCTGCGATTAGGCGGGAACTTGAGTGGAGGGCCAGCGCATGAGGAGGCGAGCGGGAGGAGAGGATGAGTGGGAGGAGAGGATGAGTGGGATCGAGTGGTTGGGAGGTCGAGCGGGTGGAGAGGATGAGCGGGGTGGAGAGAATGAGCAGGGTGGAGAGAATGAGCGGGGTGGAGAGAATGAGTGGGTGGAGAAGATGAGCAGGTGGAGAGGATGAGCGGGTAGAGAGGGCGAGTGGTGGAGGAAACATTCGAGAGGAAACGGGCTGAGGGAGAAGAAGCAGGATCGAGAAGGATGAGGGATGAGCGGGGTCAGGAGAAATGATCGGGGTCGAGTCATGGTCAAGGATAACCCAATCAGTGGAAGGACCTGCTCACACTCACTTTTTCCCACAGTTACCAATTTCATTCAACCTTTCTAATCATATCTTCCATTGTTTCACCTTGCTTCGTTCTTTCACCCTGTTTGCGCCGCTGCCACCCCCAGTTCTCTTCCTCGTCCTTTTGTGCAACGGATTCTCCAAGCACATCAGATTGTTGTGGTTGTACTGCACAATCCAGCCATGGACGCTAAATCAACAGTACATGTTGTCAACAGAGACATATTTTATTCACCAAACTGCGCTCGTAGTTTTATCCTACTGGACGCTGAAGAAGACAAAGACCTGTGCAATGCCCTCCGAAATGGAGAATTAACTATGGAGAATTTGCAACATCCTTGATGGTGGGCGGCGCCAATGGAGTGGTTGGCCTTCATACCTCGGTCGCCTGTTTTCTTTACTGGGGCACTCCTTGAAACGCTTTCCTTCATTCCTCGCCGTATGTTGTATTATGAGAAGCGTGGCTTTATGATGCCACAGTATCTCGTCAATCAGTGGCTAGGTGTAGATGAACTCTTGGCGAAGATCACCAAGGAATTGGCATCGAAACATGCACTCTATTACTGGCGACCCCTTCCTCCGTATCATTTTGGCTATCACAAAGGTCACAAGACACAATGACAGGCCTGAACACAAGCGGTTCTTGCACGCGACTGGTTCTCAAGTTGGGTCGGTCTATTGTATTGGATGATATGCAGAATCCCTGACCCAAACCATCGCGAAGGAATCACTCCTCCAATGTGGTTCCAACAAGCCGTTCAACTCGGGATTGGACAAGCTATTGTGGACAGCCTACGAACAGCTCCTCTCTTGCACAGGGACTGGATCACAGACCGTGTTGGAGTCATCCTCCCATTTCCCGAGACTGCTAGTCAGCCAACAGCTTCCTGGTTTATTTCGTGCGGTGTCCCTGTATGGTATTGATGGGGTCCACGAGAGGTGGCTGCATCGACGAATGATCCAAGGTTTCCTCTTTTACCTCCGCCGGAGTGGCAGCTCCAGAAAGCGACAACTTGGATTACTTGGGAACCTTCCCCCTTCATGACTGCCCAATCCTTGACCAACACGTCGCCATCCTCCGCTGGGGCCACCAGTGAAATCCCATCCCTTGTTCCACCCTCTATGACCCCTTTTGAACCTGCCATTGAATTCGAACCTGTCGCTGAATGTCCGCTCTTTACCCCTGCGTCACCGCCTGCTATTCACGACTCCACAGAAGCTATTCCCCAACCCAAAGCAGCCCACGAAATTTTGGATGAATTTTTTCGGAAACGAGAAGCTGCCCACACAAAGCGCCAGGCAAGGGAAACACCTGAAGCCCACCTACGGTGGGAGAATCAGGAGCGAAAACCACCCACGACTTCGGCTCCCGTTTATGTCTGGGATTGGGATTTTCATTCCGGCCTTTATAAACAGACCCTCATCCCCAAAGCAGATCGCTTCGACAAGCTTTTGGAATTCGGCTCACAGCAGAAACGATATGATCCCTTTTACAATGAGTGGAATTGCGCCGACGAACTTGGACCAGAGGACCCCGAGGATGACGACGAACTTGAGTTGCAGGCAGACGAGAACTGGAGGGCAGAGATAGCAAATCTTGAGACTGCTTTCCTTGAATCCCCCCCCTGAAGTGGAATCTTCGCTCTCACCTGAACATTCAGCTAGTCCTGATTCACAGCTCCTCGACATATTACGGTTGCTCTATGGATTTGTCCCTCTGTTACCATTACCTGATCGGGCTCCTGGAGAATGCACACCTGTGGAGCGCTGTAATACCTTGGCCATCACAGGTATTTTGGGGGCTCAACACAATCCGGCCCTCTTAAAGACTCCAATAGCCCACCTTTGTATCAATTTTCTACGTCATTTCTGGCAAGTTCCACCCATCAAACCTCCCACTGAAAGTTGGGATCTTCATCCATCTAACCGCCTCTTCGCCATGACATCCTTGCGAATCCACACTATTCAGACCCTTACCTCGAGCTCAGGAGAATGCTTGTATATGTTCGACTTTGGTGATCTCTTGACCGTTCCATGGAAACTCACTGTCCACTCTGCATCAGTCGCCCTCCTCATCTGCCGGCTTCCAGATTCTCTGGTTGACGAAAGAGATATTGTGACTTACTTGCTGGAGAATGGCATCAAATTTAGGACGATGCGTCAATCACAAGACCTTGCATCGGCTCCTCAAGAATTCCATGCACCTGTGCCTGCTCACATCCGCGTCGCAACAGATCAGTTCACAAGTATAGACTACGAGTTCTACAAGCAAGATATTGCTGCGTTACTCAAACAGCGCCATGGTCGTGCCGCACTGCTTGGGGGTGGACTCTTGTGGCGCATTGCCAAAGACATACTCAGCTTCAGTGAGGCATTGGAAGGCCCCGTCGCCCGTTACCCCGCTGGTCAGACCATGTTCTCTGCCGTTGACAGCAAAGGGACCGAATACGTTGATGATGAGCTGACTCAAGATGAAAGAAATCTCCTTTGCAGGCTGTACATCAAGTTTACCGGTGAGTGCAACTCAAAAGTCAACTGTAGCACATTCTCATGTATTCCTACTATACCAGGTTATGGTGATCAACAGACGAAGGTGTCATGGTTTCCTCTAGCTGAGACCTGGGAAGAAGGTGGATTACATCAGATACGCTGGTCATCTCAAAACGAAGAATGGTTCACAAAGCACATTGCTTCTGTTGGTAAAGGGGATGCCACCAGCAAACCACTTGGTCTGAAAAACTGGCATGACAACCTGCGTGGTCTCAAGGATGCACGGAACACCAGAATGCAACTTGAAAGGTGGTCCCAGGAGGAACTTGGCAAGCATCTTACGTCAATGCAGTGACAATCTTCTGTACATTCACTATGTTGTCTTGTTGTCTAATACATATTCCAATCACTTCTTTGCCACTACTCGCAGATAATCATCATGTAAGAGTTGCTGAAGGTCTTCTCCATCTAGAAATTCTGCTGAATACCCATAGAATGGGCAGTATGTCCGGGGTGAAATGATCTAATCATGCTAAGCATGTCACATTCCTAACAGAACTAGATCTCACCTGGATTTTCTGACCTAGTCTCTCCTGCAAAGCAAGCAAATTCAAGCTGCCGTCTCTCTCCAGTCTTAGCTCCATTTCGCCAACTGGTTCCCAGTCCTTGATACCTTTGAAAAGTCGTATTCTCACAAATTCCGGATCTGATTTCTTTCCCCTGTGAAACTGTTGTATAAGAACTAACTGAAGGGCATAGATCATGCATACCTAGATGGGGCGATGACCACCCTATCTTCTCTTAAGCCAGTAGGTTCACTGTGGTAGGTTGTCGGGAGGCTGATGTGTTCTTGATTGGAAGATGTGTGAATCGGCTGCTCTCTGTCTTGAGTATCAGTTATCTCTCCCATCTCCACGTCATTCACTCTCATCCATGAGTCTGTCTCAGCAGGAAAGGAATAGTGGTGTTCATCAGCACTTGCAATTGCCCTCCGTTGACCACTGTGTTTAACATACTGTGATCATTCAGCAAAAATATTTGGAACAAGTAAGTTCATCATTCGTACCTCTTGAAGTGCTTTGATATAATCATTCTTTGTTGTTCTATTAAATGACCTTTTCCCTGTTGACAGGACAACCAGGTTTCGCCGGTTGCAAAGTTCCTCAAGGGTTGCTTTATTGCACTGGCGCAAAGCATATTCACATACAAAGCCATTGGCCAAAGCATGCTCAATATGCTCAAGATCTGCCATGGTGGGACTGGAAATGAAATAGCGCTGCCACATAGTGAACAAATGTATGATTTATATCAGCCCGGAGGCTTTATAAATGATACTCCTATAATATAGTAGCACATGGACAATAAAAGCACCTAGTGACTATTGTAATCTCAATGCCCCCATCAAGAACTTCGTATTGAGCACAGCGTTTCTTCCCTCCTATCACCCTTCGCTGCAGGTTCTCTCCCAAGCGTGCAGTCACCCCTCCACCCATAACCCTCAGGCACACCTTTCCAACTGATAATCACACAAAACGTGGATTAAACAAAGAATCACACAAGATCCAAAAGCCAGCCACTCTCCCTAGCTCACTTCCTGCCCTGCAACAAATGATGGGCTTGGATGAAGTACTGTTTGCGAGCATTATGGTGCACCCATATTTTCTGGCCATTTTCCTCATCCGTAAATGCTAAGATTTCCAGGAAACCATCCAATCCCTTGTATTGACCAAGTTGAATCTCCATGCTTCCTTTAGCAAACAAAATGCAACACAAATCAATAGTCTTTGCATCCAGGTTTGGTGAACTTCCATTTCAGACCTGGCATGAAAACCTTATTTCATTCAGGCAGCGAACAAACACCCAACTCTTGAACAGTTCAAAGATAACTGGGCGACCAAACTACTGGTCAAACATGAGCTTGAAAAGCAGAGAAAGGGTCTGAAGGTACGAGCTCAGGTTTGTACACTGGTATGGCTGCATCGTGCTCAATGGACTTAGGTGGCATGAGATGGACCCAGTGATGGCGCGGTGGATCGAATGTGGAGTCTACTTCATTAATATATGAAAGCTATTGTATTCCAGTATCAGATGCCTTCACAAGGCTCCAAGTCTGAGTGCGAAAGGGTCAGCATTCATTTACCTTCAATAGACCTGTTGTGAATAAAGGATGAAGAAGTGAGTTTGACAAAAGTTGTGAACAGTTGTACGAGTTGCAGAGGAACAAAAGAGAAAGAGAAGAGTGGAATGGTAGCCACTGAATGAAATCATACACAATTGGGGGCAGGAGAGTTGCTGGCTTCCTTGGCTTCGACAATTAGGAGTCGTAATGCTGCCAATTTTTCATCAGTTTTATTTTTTAGATTTAAAGGAGATCAGTTGTGCAGACTACTCAGTTATCTTGGATTTGTTTCATAACTGCTACCCAGCCGCCTCTGACATTCAACTTGGATGCATACTCTAGCACGTTCAACACACTTCCTAGGTGACCCGTTCAGGTTTTTCATTAATGCTGCAGGACAGGTATATACTGCAATCTTATTGGCATGTGGCGAGGTTGACTTCATATCTAGTGCACACGATTGATGGGCCAGGTTTTCTGCATTTCCGGCTTACATTCTAGCCACAAACGGAAGGCAGTTGTAAGGCTCGAGAACGAGGATAGAAAGAAAAGAAAACTGGTAAATTTAATGCTTTCCTTCGGTAATTATGCACTAATGGTACTAGAACGGTGAAGGTACTCGAATGAAAGCAGAAAGGGACAGCAAACAGGGGTTATCACTTCGCATGCTGCCCGATGAACTGCTGCTCCGTATTTTCCACATCATAGATGATCACGGGTTGATCGCGTTGATGGAAGCAGACAGTCGCTTCATTGGCTCTGGAGTGGAAGCATACTGCCCGAGGCTGGAGGAAAGAGGGGTACTTCAGAACTCCTTCAATGCTTTGAAGCTCACACTTGGTGCAAATACAGTGAGCAACAAAACTGTTCCAATGTTTAGAACTTTTGGAAAGAAATTAATATTTCTCTAGATCAGCTAAAGCAGTTTCTCTGAAAATATTTATATATATAGCCTATTATGTCACCATTGATGCCATCAAGTATAATGACATAACTCTTCTAGTTCCATTTAATATGCATTAATTAATTAATACTACTCATTGGAACAGTTTTGTTGCAGACTATGAAGCAGGAAAAGACAAATAGTTTATGTGACTTTGTTGATTGCATTCAACAAGATTATGTAGCTAATCACTCCTCTTGTATCTATAGACCTGATGACAAGCATTTTCCATCAGGTCTTACCCCTTCTGTGTATCATGCACTCTCTCTCCTCCTCTACTAAGGCTACTATCCTCTCTATGCTTTCTGATGATAAAACATATGCTCAGATCTATACTACTACTGGTGTTTCCAAGTCCTCTATCTCCAGGCTATGCTCTCAGCACTTTCCCACAATTTCCTACAACCCTGGAGGCCATCCTCAGAAACTCACTTCTGCCAATATTAGACATGCCCTTCATCTTATTGGCTCTGGCAAGGCTGATACTGCCCAGGATGTGACCAAGTCACTGAGTAGGGTGAATGGGACATCAGTCCCATCTCAGACTGTCAGAAGACACTTAAAGAAGGCAGGTTGCAAAGCTATAGTGAAGAAGAAAAAGTCCTTCCTTAGTACTAGGCATAGGAGGGAAGGAGTGGACTTTGCTTTGGTACACCAGCATTGGACCCTGGAGGACTGGAAGAAGGTTATATGGTCTGATGAGACTAAGATCAATAGGTTGGAGTCAGATGGTAGGAAGCAGAAATGGAAAAGGCTAGGAGAGGACCTTAGTAATAGGTTGATAGAGGGAATAGTCAAGTTTGGAGGAGGATTACTCATGATTTGGAGCTGCATGTTGTGGGATGGAACTAGGTTTGCAACCAAGATTGATGGGAAAATGGATGATAACCTCTATGTGAACATTTTGGAAGATGAACTTGGGAGGACTGTGAAGTGGTATGGGCTGGAGAAGGATGAAATAATTTTTCAACAAGATAATAATCCCAAGCACAGGAGCAAAAAAGCTATAGCCTGGTTTTAGGAAAACCAATTCAAGGTTCTTTCATGGCCAGTACAGTCTCTATACCTCAATTCCATTGAACACTTATAGGATTACCTCAAGAAAAAACTAGGAGAGTATAAATCTCCACCCAAGAGAATAAATAAACTATGGGAGAGAGTACAGGACCAGTGGAATGACATACTAGCTTCTGAGTGTCAGAAGTTGATTGAAAGTATGCCTAAGAGGATAGAGGCAGTGATAAGGGCTAATAGAGGATACACCAAGTACTAATTATACCCTTGTATGTATGTACCAGAACATTGGCAACAAAACTGTTCCAATGAGTAATATTGACCCAATAATTGATATTAAATGAGGCTAAAGTAATTACATAATAAAACTTGAGGGGATCAAAGTTAAGAAACTAGGCTATTCTCAGAAATATTCTGGAGGTAGTCACCTTAACCAGTTCAGAGATATTGTAATTTCTTTCTAAAATTTCCAAACATTGGAACAGTTTTGTTGCTCACTGTATCAACGAAACTGACCCCTTTTTCCTCGCCACCTTTTTCCCCCTGCCCGAGGTCACTATGAAAATCACCGTTGATTGTGATTTCTGGGCACTGCTTTCCTTCAATCATAGCATCTGCCAGATCATGTGGCGCGCGCTCTCTATCTCCACCATTAAGATCCGGCTCCATTCTGAAGAGCTCGACCTACTCCAGCATCCTCGTGTGGCTCCCACTCTTGATGATTTATGGAATGCTATCGGGACAAAGGCAGCGTTAGATAATGTAGAACTTCTATGCGACGACAGAAAACCTCCACAGCGGGCACTTACATTTCGAGAGGATGCACCAGAGCGGCACACTGGCACCCCTATCCTCCGCGCTCACTGCATTGAGCTCAGTACGGCTTTCTACTGCATCAGCGGCTGCCAAAAAACCAATGTCCTCCAACTGTTGCTCAACAATCCCTTCCCCTCCATGTTATGGATTCACGTCCACCCCTGTCATCCTTCATTCCATTGGGAAGACATCCAACTCCAGGGCCTCTACTCCATGTGGCTAATCAGCGATCATCATATTTTGATTGACCCTTCCTTCTACAAGTGCCACTCCAGCCTGACTTCTCTTGTGACAATACGTCCATACACACGATGGATATTGACTACCCAGCAAAAGCAGAAAAAGCGTGCCAGAATTGCGAATAAGGTTCCACCGTTCCTTCGATACCTGACAACTTCTCCCGATTTTGTTTGGGAATCGAGGGAGCCTCTGGCTCTAAGCTGCTTGTGTATCAACGGACAGGAGCCATGGAGTATTCTGACTCCTTTCAAAGAACCAGAAACACCTGCATTCTGCAAGAAGATCAAAGACATGGCCAGCACATTCAGACGGTTCTCCACTCACCTCACCCGTCAGAAGATGAAGGTCGAATTCGAGTTTCCGGCAGGCCTTTCAAGGCATTGTTCTATGTCAGACAACTTTATGTGCTCATGTGCCTTGCGGGCAAAGGGCGTAGCATCTTTGGAAACTTTGGCGCTTCATTTGGATGAGTTGACAACGCCTGTCTACGTGAGTGATTCAGCCGATTCAAGAAAAAATTGGAACTTACCCCAATGTATAGAATTATATTCTTTGCTTGCTTGATGACTTCCCACTTGTGAGTGAAATCAAGGTTACTGCATATACATGTAGGACAGAAATAGATGAGGAGAGGGAGTTTGCTCGTAAGTTGAAGATGAAATTACCAGGGTTAATGTTTTTGGAGACGTGCCATGGAACTTGGTCAATGGATACATTCATGCCAAGTTTTCGACCGTGTAGGCGTCCTTGACTTAGTACTGTACTAATTCAGTGCTGTTAACCTGAATTGATGCACATTCGCCGCAAGTGTGTTGTATACTGAGATGAACATCCAGGCTTAACTGTGTGGTAAACCACGATGATTTGTGATGCTCGGAAAATCCATTTGCACAAAGCCGAGAGCAGAGGTAATGATGAACATATGAGAAAATGAGTCGGTGCGTCCACCTGCACGGTACAACCACAACAGGCTATCGTGCTCGGAAAATCCATTGCACAAAGGTGGGGACAAAGATACGACATAGGCAAAGGAGAGATGTCATTAGCCAGTCGCTGAGTGGGCATCAGAATTCGGCGATCAAACCTCGTGGAAAAGTGAGCGGGTGCACTGATCAACCACTATTCTGAGCCCGCTCATCAATCTTCGAACCTGCTCAGCCTCCTAACACATCCATCTTCTCAGTCCACTCAAATGTTGGCCCTCCACCCCAGGCTATTGCGTGTTGCAAGAGGCACAGTGTCTTGGTTTTACCGAACACTGTTGCTTTTCTCCCGATGGTTGTGTTGTGGATCTTCCACACACGATCTTCGCCAACTCAAACCTTGGTGCCGACCTTGAATGTCGCCGACTGCCTCAAAATGCACTTCCACCCACCTACGTATCCACTTTGGGCTCATCTTCACGATCTCTCGAAGCACAGGGCTCTCTGGACGGCTCTCAGGGTCTCCATATCCACGTGGCTTGAAATGAGGCATCCGAGTGTACCTGACAATCACCAAATGCAATTGAAGACTCCTGTTGTTCTTCATTGCCTAGTTTTAAATTGGTGTTGTGTATGCAAGTGATTGGAAACCTCGTCCCATGTATCCAAGCGAGACGTGCACAATAGCTGCCTAGTTCAGCACAAAGGAACTTCACTTCGAATATCACGCCCACTGCTACCTCCTTTTGCTTCCTGCTACCCACATCTCTCCTTGATGGGCAGATACAACACGCACACGTTAGCTCTTTGCCATTGCCCTTGCTGCAATGGAAAAGCCATACCCAAGTCAGACCAAATCCTTCACGCAGAAGAAGCGCAGGCGCTGAACAGAACAGCTCTCGGTGAAGCCTCGGCCTCAATGAGCCGTCTCACTTTGGACAACCCTACATTGGCCCTTCCAGGTGAATAAATTGTTCGTTTAGCACAAGATCTGTTTGCTGATCTCTGACAGAACCATCGCCCTTTTCCAAGCTACTAGAACTCCACGACTCTATCAAGGCCAGGACAGTTCCTCTAAAACGCGAGCTAGAATATTGGAAAGGGGGTGCCCCCTCATCTTCATCCACTCGATTCCAAACTGCCTCGGAAGCTTGTTCTTATTTCGAAAGGGAGAGAAATTATTATTTGGATCTCGAGCTTCAACTTGCGCATTCATCCGATCACAGTCAACCCAGTTGCTTGCTGATGATAGATGCCTGTATAGAAATAATCGGGGGGATGCTTCTGCAGCTGACGCATTGCTTGGAGATGCTGAATCGATTGATTTCTTCATCGTCGAACTCCAGCAATGTATGCGACACGAGTGAGTGATTGTCGTCTCTGGAATCCTCTTTATCTCAAATTGGAATACACAGATTGTCATTTCAACTCTTCATTGTCCCGGGCCGATCCCATCCTTATAATCGTTTTCTTCATGGCCACGGCTCTAAACCTCCTCATTGCATGCTCTAGATCCACGGCTAACTTCTGCCTACAAATGCTCAAGCTGGTGCTGAAAGCTTCGGTAGCAGATCCTGGTCAGAACGCCATAATCGACAGTATTCCAGTTGACATCCGGGCTGCACGCAAGATCTTCCCCCTTGATCTCTGCGTCACAGTATACGCTGCTTGTCCATCCTGCCATACACTTTACCCCCCTACACATCGGGATGGAATTGATGTTTATCCTGCTCGATGTACGTCTTCGCGCTTCCCGGACAGCCCCCCTTGTCATGCTCGCCTCTGTAAACTTGGTGTCAAGAAAGGTTACAGTGTTCATACCCCTATTCGTCCGTATGCAATGCAAAGCTTTACTGCATTCCTTGGAGCCTTTTACTCCTGCCCTGGTATTGAAGCAGCCATATGTTCAACCAATCGCTGAATCCAAGGAGACGGACCAATTCGAGACATCAATCAAAGTCAGGGTCTCTGGGAATTCCATGATTCAGCCGGAAATATCTTTCTTGAGTCCCAGGACGAAATACGGAGTGTTTGGAGCCTTAGTTATGATGCCTTCAACCCATTCCATAATAAGGCGGCTGGGAAATCTGCCTCGGCTGGCGTTCTTGTGATGCTCTGCCTCAGTCTTCCGCCAGAACTTCGTTACAAGCCAGAAAACATATATCTTGTCGGTATCATTCCTGGGCCCAAACAACCGGCGGCAGACGCTCTTAACCCTTATCTTATCCCCCTCATCGACACCCTCAATACTTGCTACCATGAAGGTACATGGTTCACTCGCACTTACGAGTTTCCGGGAGGTCGCCGATCTCGAGAAGCTCTGATTCCAAGTATCAATGATCTTCCTGGCTCCCGTAAAATTTGTGGGTGTGCTTCCCATTCTGCTACGCAATTCTGCTCTCTATGTCACTTGCTAAGGGCCAACATCAACAATGTTGACCGCACTAGTCAGGCTTGGAGGCCCGTGACTCTGGATGAGTATCGCAGGGCTGCAATTGCATGGTGAGAAGCTCCTAACAGGTCTCATTGTGTGAAATTATACAAAGTCAATGGAGTCCGCTGGTCCGAGCTACTTCACCTGTCCTACTGGGACCCGACCAGATACGTCGTTATTGATGGCATGCACAATCTCTTTCTTGGCCTTGTAAAGCACCATTTCCAGGTCATTGTCGGAATGAATTGGGAGGAACCTAACTATGACGATCTTGATTTTCACTCAGATGCCCCAAGAGAGAAGAACATGCAGCACGGTTGTGAAGTCCTTTCATCAACTCCGACTATGTCAAACCTCCGTAAACTCACTATCCCCGTCCTGCGAGAACTCTGTGAGGAACAGCAAGTGGCTCATAAAGTCCAGCGGCCTAATCTGAAGAAGAAGGATTATATTTCTGCCTTACTGGTATGTGGAGTTGTGCCTTTTCTTCCCTTTGTCTAACTTGCAGCTAGACTTCCGCAACCCCTCAAAAGTCAACCTCCGCGGTACAAAATATCCACACCATCCCAGAAGATCTTGCTCAAATTGATTTCGACGTGTTACCTCTCGAGCCACCACTACTCAGTTTACACGAACTTCAGCAGATTCATCTGGACATCAAGTCAACAAGTCGTCCCGCTTGGAAGACATGCCCACCAGCCAACTTCGGAACACCCACTCATGGAAAACTGAAAGCTGATGAATGGAGAGCATGCATTGAATTTGACCTTCTGGTTTCAATGCTCAAGCTCTGGGCTGGGGAGGCTGGGGAAGCTGTTGACAAAGATCGGCTAGCAGTCATCCACAGCACAATCCTTCTCTCTATCGCCATTCGATATGCTACTTCTCATGCTATCACCCCAGTGCATGTGGATGGATATCTTCACTTCATGCACGCTTACATTGTATCAGTCCAGGAACTTCGTCCTAGCATCAACCTCCACCCGATTCATCATAATGCTCTTCACCTAGATCGGTTCCTTCATCTGTTTGGGCCAATTCATGGATGGTGGATGTTTCCCATTGAGCGGTTGATTGGCATGCTCCAAAAACTGAACATAAATTACAAACCAGGTGTGTCAAATCAACTCAAGGAGAGACAGCTGATATTAACATCTCCCAGGAGCGCTTGAAAAAACAATGGTCAAGTCATTCTATGCAGGCTCTCAACTCCGGGTTGCTTTGCACTGTGTCAAGCCTAAGAACTCAAGCTTGATTGAACAGGCGCTCGAGGTTTTTGACAAGTGCTTTCCTTCTGCAAAAATTGGAACACTTGTTGTTGACAGTCAATCATTCTCGCATAACGCCTGCACCATTGGCCTAGGCAAGGAGACTCTGATGGATGAGGCCATTTATAATCGTTTTTGCTCCATTGTGCCAACTTCATGCTGATCAATTGTTGAGTATACGAGATGTGCCGTGAATGGGAAGGAGTTCTCAACGTTCTCGAGAACTCAGCAGGATAGCCACATCTTCTACTTCTGTGCTGACCTGAATGAATTGGTGCCCACTGTCATTCGTTCTATCTTTGTTCCGGTTGGGACAGAACCCGGGTTCTATATTGCCATCCACCGACATCAGAAGAAGGAGTACCACTGGATTCTCGCAGAATATCCTCAGTTCGGAGCCTCCATCTGGTCGCGACAGTTGAAGGACGAGGTGGAAATATTGTCAAGCTCAGAGCTGGTAATTTATGGCACTTTTGCTCGCCCATGGAATAGCAAGAGCCTGATTATGAAAGCTGTAACAGAGGTGGGATGTTTGGTTTCCTATGTATCATTCTCACTAATGGCTTGACAGGAATTGTGATTATGTATTCCGTGACTGTCCTAGTATGGAGTTTTGACGCCTCAGCAGAGTGGAGTCAGTAAAAGTTGAAAGTCTTTAGTAGTTATTCATAGGTACTCATCCTGGTCCGAAGTGTCTCGCATTTTGCACCTTTAACATTTGGTTTTTGTCATATATCAAATAGCTCAATTGTTTTTGCCTAAGCATAATACTTTATTACGAACCATCCACTGACTCTGATTTTACTCATAGGAGAATCTCATACAACTAGCATTGGATGGTTCTCAAATTTGTGGGGTTGACTGTCTTCGACTCATTACAAAATGGAGTCACTTTTGTACACCTGCACACTGGTGCATCTTTTCCTCTTGATCTTTCCATGTATTCACGACCATGTCTTTAGTCTTGAGACCGTCAACTGCCTTAACCACACCCCACTGACGTCTATCCTTACCGATCTCGGAACCCAACAACTCAAGGGACAAGCGATTTGGTTGGTGCGGTCTTTGGGTACTTCCCTAGCGTTATCGAGACTGACATTCTTTGTAGATGAGCTCGTGGCACTGCCTCATGGCTCCCACCGACATTGTCGTGCATGAACTTGAGGGCTACTGGCTCAGGGCCTTCTCGTCCAAGGAGAAGGTGTTTAACATCCTTGGTTTGATGCACCCATTGCTCTTTAGCATGCCTCAAGTCTAGCTGATTTGGGCTGTCTTAACAATAGTGCAGATAGTCTCCCTGACCTTGCTGATATCACTCCTCACATTCACACCAACTTGCATAAGAAGGCGGATCTCGTCGCGCCATTGCCAGGATAAGGCCACTGACTTCAGGATCATCTCATGCGTCACAGACAACGACCAGATACCCAAAATCACCGCAGCGTATCCATAACGTGGCGCAAGTTCGCACACCACTGACGATGATGAGGTCTCAGCAAGAGAAGACTACAAGGTACTTCCCATCAAGCGAGAATGCCAAGGCAGAAACCAGAGCCCGATTGTTCTCAAGCACGCCTATCTCCTTCAAAGAGTTACCATCCCATTCATGGAGCTGCACTGTATTATTCCATGGGGTATGTTAGCCTCCTTTCAGACACGATGCCTCCCTTGCTGATTGCAGCTCACTTCTGTGCCAATAGCGACAATTACATCACAAGCTGCAATAGTACTCGGAGCATACTTCGGTTTCAAGTCAAACACTTTCTGGTTCGAGCAGAACATTTCAACAGTGCCAATTTCTGCTATAAAGACAGTCAGGTCGCCCGCAACAGCGATGGACTTAGGTTGAGCAGTGGTAGGCATCGCAGTGAGTCTATAAACGAAGCATGAACCATACATCCAAAAGCTGTCTAGAAACTTGACGAACAAGGGCCTGAGGCCCGTCACTTGTGAAATAAACTTTTAGGTGCACCTGATCATTGATGAGTGTGTCGAGAACTCCCGTGCTGCATTCCAACTTGTCACTACTCATCAACTGACTTCGTCTCTTATGGGAAAATGGAATTGCAAACTCAAGCTGCAGTTACAGTATATCTAGTGGGGAACATGAAGCAGAAGACTTTAAAGCAGATTGAGCCAGATATCAACGAACATCTCAAAGCGATTTGGCTGGCGGTTCTCAAACATATGGAAGACAAGGGGTTAGATGGCCCCGTATCTGCGCTCCTTACGTTCGTTTCCAGTTGCGCCTCCTTTGGAATCCATCTGATAATTTCACTAGTGCTGTTGGACATGTATCAAGAGATGAGCCAGCATCAAACCCGAAACATGCTACTGTCCGGCTCTTTGACAAACACAATTTCGAATTTTGCATGTTCCATGCTCCTCCCAAATCTGGAGAACCCATAGCACCTCTATATGGGATTAATGGCCACTGGAATGGTCAGGATCTGCAGGAGAAGAGCGTTGGATTTGAAGTAAATGTCGGTTAGTACAAAGGTTCTGACCTGAGTCTTCTTTGACGCCCATCACTCTATTATAGGATGATACAGCGAAGGGGAGGATACACAATTTCTTGTAGCGGATCAGGATGACTGCAAATAAGAGTATGCTGTGTTTGTAGTGCAATCTCTGCTGTACATAGGAGGAATCACCATGAATAGCCTTGCGTACATACAGAAACACAGAGGTGAATTAGAAGTGTATGCAGAAGCATTTTTTTTTCGTTACCTCATAGACGCCGCCCTTCACAATGCATATTCACTCATCCAATGAGTTTCGCATTACTGCCCGCACGCTAATGTCTTGCTGCTGCAAGTTTGGGTCAACAATTGATTGTCCTGCTCCTGTGCCCACTCATGGGCCACTCAATCTTAATCACCTACCGATTTTGAATTAGCAAATCACTCGGTGCCTCATGCCAATCACAGAACCGATTCTAAATCTTGGCAGCAATCGGTTTCTGGTACATGGATTGCATCGGATCAGAATACCAATCCTACCCCTGTAGCAATCATCGATTTTTGCACTGATTATTCCTCTTACAATGAATATGGGATTAGAACCCATTCTCTCACAGGTTCTAAGTCATGATGTTTATGGATTATGAGTTACGAGACAATAATGAGTTTCAAAATTGGAAGTGTCTATTGTTTTTGAATCAGGACGCTGAGTCGGAGATCTGCTCCAATTAATTTCCTGATTCTACTTCTGTCATTAAACACGTGTTGTATTTCGATTTGTAACACGATTCAAACCCGTAAATAAAAACTTTGGCACCCTCTGTACTGGGTACCAAGTCTGATTGGTCTCAGGTGTGAACATCCAGATTTCAAAGGGTCGGAGGAAGTACTCCAGCCAGGCTTTTCTCCTTTTTGTGACATTCTCTTTACAAATCAAGATAGACATGAAAACACATGTTCTAACCATTTCTACTTGTGACATCTTATTACGGCAAGACGTACCCTGTAACTCCTTCATATGAATATCTCAATTTTCGAACAGCATTGTCCCGTTCAGCAGCATTGATAGTATAGAAGTGGTCTGTTGCACCCCCGCTGTACATGCGATAGAGTGGGACAGCTCCGCATTGCAGTGAGCTGTACACATAGCCAGCAACACCCTCATCACTGTAGCCTAAATTGTTGATAGCGTTCCAGGATTCAGGATAGGATGTCGTGTAGAAGTGGTCTTTGATCCCGCCATTCCAAGTGCGATAGAGAGGCACTGCGCCACTAGTAGGGCTGGGAAAAATAAACCCAGTATTGCCCTCGAAGCTGTATACCAAGCGCTGGATGGCATTGTTCATCTCTGCTGTATTGGTTGTGTAAAAGTGGTCCGTGCTGCCCAAATTCTATGTGTGCCAGAATGGAGTGGCACTAGAGCAAGGTGCACAAGATACTGGGGCCTAAGGAAACATGCAACTCAGTTTGCCATAGTGTCCAATGGTGTGGGAAACTGGCTGTACCACATAAATGGGCGCGACGAACACCACACAGAGAGAAACAAAGGGAAGAAGATGCATGATTCTGGAGTGACCAGGGTTGAGTTCAACATTTGAACCTTAGGGATGTACAGATGCATATACATATTCCAACACTAAGTGCATGGATGGAGGCTGTTATGAGAGCAGAGACATCAAAAAGCATATAGAAATCAACCTAGTAGACCCAAGGTATGTCAGGCTGGTCAATCAGAGCAAAATATTTGATGTGGGTCTCCACATAAGTCCATCATGACAGATGAGTTCCTGGCCTGGAATGCCATCCTGCACATATATTGGGCACTGCTGCCAGTAAATAACACTCAAGAAGTGTCAGAACATGTTAACAAGAGAGCAAACACCACAAGTCACAAAAGAGTCTGAGAAAAAACTACTGTCATAATAGTAGACTACCTGATAATAAACTACCTATTGGTCTGTTAGGTAAAGTTACCCTCCAATGCCTTTGTAGTGATACCCTCCAATTCCTGCATAATGATACCCTGCAGCTAGGGGGGGTGGAAGAGACAGAGGAGGGGTGCCTACTGGCTCAGTGGTTGTCATTGGCTCAGTCAGTCCCAGCTCAAATATCACAGTGGCTATAGATGTAGTGCAATTCCCTTCCTCATCAGGAGTGCCAGTGCAATGAGGAACACTGGGAGCCTGGTATCCTCCAACAGAGGAACTAGTGATTGAGGTCCTCCATGACAAGTATCAGAAGACTGAGGTCCTGGGTGGACAGTCCCAGATGGATGAGGCTCCACTTGAGTGTTAGTACTGGGACAACCAGCCTCAGGATTGTCAGATCCCACATAGTATGGGTTACTGCTGGGTACAGTAGTGGCTACTGTAACTGATGCCAAGTAGAGGGAGGCCAGAGAAAGCTTGAAGTGCATGCTAGACTGGGCTGTGAGTGAGAAGTTACTGTTCAGCTCAGGTCAAATACTCATAGGAGCAAAGCATCTAGTATGGTGTAGAATGTAGAGTAATTCTTGCAATTTTTGCTTCTGCTTCTGCTTCATCAGCATCTATGTGCTTTAGAAACAAAAGGCAGTGTATTACAATCACTTCAATGGTTGGAGGTTTCTAGGGACACCTTGTGATCATAACACTCTTCCAGCAGATCATGTGAACAATAAGACTAATCCCAATTCAATGAAAGTGATGATGAATCTACATTGAACAAAAATCCAGTTTTGTTGAGTATGGTTGTGAGTGCATAAACCCTTGATTTGAGTAAATATACACCTTGTCTGAAGCCCATAACAATCAGCAGCAAGCTCATGAGACAACAAAGAGCAAGGGATAATCACAATTATAGTATGTTATTATTATTTTTAGTGTTAATTTTAGGATTATAGTAGGTGTTATTGAGTAAATTTGTGAGCTGGAATGGGTATTTTGGGACCCATTAATGATGTGCACTATGCCACCCAGGAAAGTATATATATACATATATTCTAGAAAACTTACAGATACTAACATGTCAAAGATCTGAGGATATTTCAAGGCTTGGGGAGGATAAAGACAAAGAATGCCAGGAGACACTGTGGGAATGGTCTAGAAAATACAGGAATTGATACCTTGAAGTTCTTTCAGTTGTAGTGTTGGATTGATACAAAGTCTGTGCTACTTCAACTGTGAAGTTTACTGTATACCAAAGTGGTTCTAGGTTGGATTTAGCACCTTTTAATACAACACCCATATTTCAACAGTGCTTTAGGCATAGAAAATGAGTAGAAAGGACAGGAATAATGAAAGTCAGACTAGTTCATCAGAGCCAATTAGTAAGGAGGCTTGTAAATATGGGTAGTGTATGCATAGAAATATGCTCTGTTGCTGGTATACCATTATATGATTTGACACATAACTTCATCATGGTTTAATCTAAGTATACCTGCACAGCCACACAACCTGCCCATCCACTCAATACCAGCCTTCTGAAGGCAAATGTTTCCAGTACATGATCCTACCAGCTTCATGATTATTTTGATCCAAAATTTTGGACTTCACACATCACTAGCAAAACTTGGCATTTGGCCAATCAGTGCTATAGCTATAACTTTGCAGTTGAGCTTGGCATGACAGATGAATTCCTAGCCTGGAATGCCATCCTATATGCATATTGGGCACTGCTGCTGTTATGAACCAGCCTGGTACCACCCACCACAACATCATCTATCACACACTAGTCCATGAGCTTGGACTCCCCAATGCCTCCCATTCTACCACTCAAGATACAAGTATACCAACTGAAGACTCAACTCGCTACTGCAATGAAGCTTTCGCCAATCATTGCCTTCCTGGCCACACCTCTCTATTCTCTGAAGACTGGCCAATGTCTGGACCAATCTTCTATGAAACCAACTGCATGATGACAGAAATATTACACATTGCCTGGGAGAATACTCCCTTCACTCATGTCTTCGATCCCAATGGGTTGTACGTCCAAATGATCTATAACAACTTTGATTCTGCCTGGGCCTATGGTTGGAAGATGATCCCTTACACTAGGGAACCCATTGTATTCCTCCATCCCTACATGATGTATCCATCCGAAGTTGTCCTGCATATTATCAAATACAAAGTTGCCCATGGATTCTACTTTCGAGAAGTAGAAGTCTATTGTGTCGATCCTAACTCTGATGAACCTCTGGCCATCCCTCCCCATTGTACTCAGCTTCTGCCCCTCCACAGCATCGACTCCAATGTTCCAGGTATTGATGAGTCAAACCCAGAAGAACCCATCAGTGATCCTCCTCCATATCCACTGCCATATGTCACTGCTGACATATCATCATCATTGTCATCGTTCCCACACTGCAGCCTCATCTTCCTCCATGAAGACTCCCCTGACTCATTGCCTTCAGTAGGGAACTTCCCTGTTCCCAGTTCTACTTCATCTCCCAACTCTTACTCCTCCAACTCCTCTGATGGACACCTTCACCCTGACATGGACTTGTAATATAAAACCAGTTAACAGTTTCCCTTCTTGTATCCCTACTACAGACTCTTCGTCTTGTATTCCTGTATCTCAGATGAACTCAGACCTGAATTATTTCCTTACTTAGTTAGTTTCCTTTCTTGTCTTGTTCTTGTCTAGTTTCTATTCCCATTCCACTCCACTCCATAGTTATGCTTCTATTGACTCTTGGACTCATAGCCTTACTTTGTCATAGTTACCAGATCTGGACCTTAGAAGTAAAGCTTAAATAGCTGCTCATGTACTGGAAGCACAAGCTTCCTATATTCTTAAATTCAGAATATTGCTTTCGCTTTATCTCTGGATTGACATTAGTTCATAATCAGTGTGGTAGTAAACTCTCTATTGGTCATACTCTCGACTGATAGATGTTCGACCTCTGAGTGTGCTTAATTGGACACTTGCCTCACCACCTACTTACCGTGATCCTTCTTGCTAGATCCTAGCTCCTCTGCAAACCACCTAGTGAGATAGCCACCCCCTAGCAAAGCTTAGGTGACCAGTGATAAGGACCAGCCTAACAGCTGCTGGCAAATATCACTCAAGAAGTATCAGAACATGTTAACAAGAGAGTAAAACACTATAAATCACATGAGTCCAAGAAAATAACTACTATCTATAATAGCAGACTACCTGACAGATAGGCTACCTATTGGTCAGTTAGATAAAATATACCCAGCAATGCCTTCACAATGATACCCTGCAGCAGTAGTACCATTCCTTTCTGTGGGAGAAGATGTATAGAAATAGTTGTGTACTTAGTCATTGACTAAATAGAAGAGTGGAATAGCTCCATACTAAGGAATGGGATACAAGAAGCCTATATTGTTCTCCTGGAGATATCTGAGCTGTCCCACAGCAACAGCCAGGTTGGACAGAGAGGTAGTGTAGAAGTGGTCATAGCATTGGTCATTGATAGTATAGAAAAAGGAAGTCAACCCTGGGACTTGATTGGCAAAGACAAGACTGGGAGAACCCTCAAGGCTGTATCCTAATGCAATAGTATTGTTCATGTCTTGAGTACTGGGGATGTAAAAGTGATCAGTCCATGTGGTATTGTATGCATGCAGCAAAGGAACTGCCTGTGCATGAGCCTATGTTAGGTTGGTCCTTATCACTGGTCGCCTAAGCTTTGCTAGGGGGTGGCTATCTCACTAGATGGTTCGCAGAGGCGCTAGGATCTAGCAAGAAGGATCACGATAAGAAGGTGGCGAGGCAAGTGTCCAATTAAGTACACTCAGGAGGTCGAACATCTATAAGTCGAGAGTATGACCAATAGAACGTTTACTACCACACTGATCGTGAGCTAACGTCAATCAGAAGTTCAAGGTAAGCAATAACTTGAGACTTGAGATTTTAGAATATAGGAAGCTTGCGCTTCCAGTACATGAGCGGCTATTTAAGCTTTACTTCTAAGTCCAATTCCGGTAACTATGATGAAGTAGAGCTACGAGTCCGAGAGTCAATAGAAGCATAACTACGGAGCGGAGCGAGACAAGAATAGAACTAAGACAGGAATAGAAACAGAGATCTGAAGGGAAACTAATTAACTAAGGAAACTGATCGAGATAGAGTTCAGGTGGGATATGGGAATACGAGGCGAAGTGTCTGTAGTTAGATAGAAGAGAAACTATTTACTGGTTATATTACAAGTCCATATCAGGGTGAAGGCGTCCGTTAGAAGAGTCGGATGAGTAGGAGTCAGGAGACGAGGCAGAACTGGGAATAGGGAAGTTGCCAGTCGAAGGCAACGAGTCAGGAGAATCTTCATGGAGGAAGATGAGGCTGTGGTGCGGGGACGATGACGATGATGACAATATATCGCCAGTGATGTATGGCAGTGGATATGGAGGGGGATCGCTGATGGGTTCTTCTGGGTTTGACTCGTTGATACCTGGAACGTTGGAGTCAACACTGCGGAGGGGCGGAAGCTGAGTACGACGGGGAGGGATGGCCGGAGGTTCATCGGAGTTAGGATTGACATGGTAGACTTCTACTTCTCGGAAGTAGAATCCGTGGGCGACTTCATATTTGATGATATGTGGGACGACCTCGGGCGGATACATCATGTAGGGATGAAGGAATACTATGGGTTCTCCGGCGTAAGGAATCATCTTCCAGCCATGGGCCCAGGCGGAGTCAAAGTTGTTATGGATTGTTTGGACATACAACCTGTCGGGATCAAAGACGTGAGTGAAGGGAGCGTTCTCCCAAGCGATGCGTAATATTTCTGTCATCATGCGGTCGGTCTCGTAGAAGAGTGGTCCAGGTGTTGGCCAGTCTTCAGAGAATAGGGATGCGTGGCCAGGAAGGCGACGATTGGCGAAAGCTTCGTTGCAGTAGCAGGTTGAGCCTTCAGTTGGTATACCCATATCTTGAGTGGTGGAACGGGAGGCATTGGGGAGTCCAAGCTCGTGGACTAAGGCATGATAAATGATGTTGCAGTGGGAGGTACCAGACTGGTTCATAACAGCCTACATACATGGATCTGGCTAGAAAGTGTGGTAAATGAATAGACTGATCTTCTCAGTATAGGTTATCAAACTCACTAGTAGGGGAGGAGGAGGTGGGGGAGGTAGTGGTGGAGGAGGAGGCAGTGGTGAAGGAGGCAGTGGTAGTGGCAGTGGCAAAGGCAGAGGAAGGGTGACTACCAACTTAGTAGTTGTCACTGGCTCAGTCAGTCCCAGCTCAAATATTACAGTGACTATAGCCACAGTATAAGCCCCTTTCCCACTGGAGGTGCCAGTGCCATGAGAAATACCTGAAGGCTGGTATCCTCCTCCAACAGAGAAACCAGTGGATTAAGATCCTCTGTGAGAGATACTAGAAGACTGAGGTCCTGGGTGGATAACTCCAGATAAGTGAGGCTCTAGTAGAACTAGTCCCAGAAGTACCATATCCACTATAGTAAGAGCTACTGTTGGATATAGCAGTAGCTACCACAATAGATGCCAAGTAGAGAGAAATGAGGGAAAGCTTGAAACATATGCTGGACTGGGTTGTGAGTGAAAGTTTATTGTCCAGTTCATGTTAAATACTCAAAGAACTAGAGCATCCTGTATGTCATAGAACAAGAAGCAATTCCTACAAGTTTCATTTCTATTTCTGCTTCATTAGTGTCCATGTGCTTTGAAAATAAAAAAATAATATATCACTATCACTTTAGCAACAGTTAGTGGTTTTCAGGAGTGTCTTGTGATTATAATGGTCTTCCTGCAAATTCTGCTGAGAAATAACACTGATCCCAATCTGATGAAGGTGATGGTGAATCCAGGCTAAATGAGCAAAAATTTGGATTTGTACAGTATGGTTGTGAACACATGAACCAAAAGTTCATGTAAGTGTACACCTTGTCTGAAGGCTATAATAATTAACAGCAAGTTCATGAGATGTCAAAGACTAAGGGATAATCATAATTTTGTTGTATCTGTGAATGGGGGTTTCACTGCTCTTGGTGCTAACTTTAGGAGTATGGCAAGCATTGTCAAGTAGATCTATGAGCTGAAACATGTATTTTGGGACCCATCAACAACATAAACTACACCAGGCAGGAGGTATATATATAGAAAACTCACAAATACCAATCTGAAAATCCAAGAATATTTCCAGGCTCAGGGGAGGATAAAGATGAAGAATGCTAGGAGACACTGCAGAAATAGTTCAGAAAGTATGAAAATCAACACCTTGAAGATCTTTCAATTGTGGTGCTGGGTTGATAGAGTCCATGCTACTCTACTGCAAACTTTGCAGTGTAAAATGATCCTAGGTGGAATCTAGCACCTTTTGGCATGGCACCTACATTTCAATGTGCACTTAGACATAGAGAGATGGATAGAAAGAGCAAAAATAATAAAGGTCAGACAAGTTCATCAAGGGAAGTTGGCAAGGCACTACAGCCAGTATACACAGAAATACACTCAGGGCCACTAGTGCACTGTCACCATTATACATATAACTTAGTCACACTCACCTGTATAGCCACACAACTTTATTTTCTTCAACCCAAGTACCATAACCTTAACCTTGCTGGACTCAGAATCATACTACAGTATAGGTAGCTACCTTACTAGAATTCAGAATCACTAATCAGCAAGTCACATTACTGTGCCAAGGGAATTGTCATAGACCATGTGTATTAGATAATATAATGTGCACTACTATCACTATTACCAAGATACCTCTTTTCCTTAGCCAATCTTGTCTTTCTTTTTCAAGATCATCCTGTTTTTGGAGTGGCCTGTTCCCATGATTCTTAATAGGCTTTGTTGGGTTCCTCACAGTCTGCCTACTCTCATCAACCTGATACTCATCTACTTCCTCAGTGCCAAGCTTTTTCAAAAAAAAAAGGGGGGGGGGGGTATTTGTCTCTGCTCAACTATTGTTGTCATCTCACTTCAAATTCCCAATACTCACACATTGGGGAAAGTATTTGAACTATTTCTCAGATTTTCTCCCTACTTGAAACACTTTCTTTACTACTTCAAAATGTTACAGATATAAGTACATATACTAATCATTCTGAACTGTGACCCTTTTACAGTGGCAAGACATACTCCATAATTCCTTCACCTACATAACTAAACCTCTGAATAGCAGTGTCTCATTCAGTAGCACTTATGGTATAGAAGTGGTTGATCACTCTTGTGTTGTGCAAGTGATAGAGTGGAATAGCCCTGCATTGTTGCTTCAGGAACACATAACCCTCAATTCTTTCACCAATGTAGCCAACTCTTTTAATAGCAGTTCTGAATTCAGATTCAGACATGGTATAGAAATAGTTATTGGATGGATTATGCCAAGCACAGTAGAGACCTACTATTCTGGTGATCTACATGAGGAAAATAAGGCCAGTGTAGCCCTCCAAGTCATACCCAAAGGTTCTGATGGCTCTAGTCATCTTGGTGGTGTTGGTTGTGTAGAAGTGATCCATGACAGCTCCATTCCATGCACACCAGAACAGAATGGCACAGTTACATCCTGTAGCACAAGCAGTTGCTTTTAGAACAACAGACATTAAAGTCAGTCCACCAGTCCAGAGGTATGGGGAATTTAGGTGTACCACATTGATGGGTGCAACAAAAGCTGCACAGAGGGCAACAAGAGAGAGAAGATGCATATTTGTGCATATGAGTCTGAGTCTGAGTGTGAATCTCAGTGTTGTAGTTGAATGTTGAACATTGGGACTTGTTAGTAACTTGAGTAGTACACCTCCATGTATACTCCAACACTGAGCATTTAACAGTTATTGGTACAGGTGGCCAGTAGCAAGAATGTTAGAAATGCTGTTGAAGTTACTCCAATAAACTCAGTGTATGTTGGACTAATCAGCTTAGACAATTATTCAAAATGAACCTCCATACTAACTCACCATGATAGATGACTTTGAATGCTATTCCGTGCCTACACTGGGTATTACCCTGGCATAATTTCCTGTCAAGGAGTATCAGGACAATAAGATTTTGACAGAAGAATGAAAATTACAATATACAAGAAAACCAGAACTAATATTGACATTCATAAACATGGACCACCTGGCAGGCTAGTATGATTTTAGTCATTTAGTCATGCACCTGAAATGAAAGGAAACTTCACCAGGGCAGATGATGTGATTAGTAGCTTTGGCCTAAAGGCCACTACTGGGCAACATGTATATCATGACTGATTTAGATTCTTATGACGAGGAAATTGTTAATTATGTGTGATTCTCACAATGCACAATTGTCCCACCAGACTTCAGTAGTGAGAGCAAAGGTCAAGGCATAGTGCACATTCTTCATCTAGCCCTTATCAGTACCACCAGTGGATTGTTTCGGGGCCACTCCAACTCAACGAAGGATGGTGAGATTTATGATAGACAAGCAACACCTCTGACAGCATCTAAATTGTTTTCTTCTAGTGGTCAGTGGATGCTTAGTCGCAAGTATTTAGTGGCATTACGTCTATAATTTCCACTTGTTTCAATTCCGATTAGAGCATGTGACATCAAGCGTACCGTAATTACTGAATGTCAGCGTCCCTGTACTGGGCGTCCAATTCAAATAAGTGCATTTACTATGTATTCTAGTACCTCCAGCCACCGCCACCAGCGAAATTCTGCCACTAGTCGATCTTGCCCTTCTTCCTCAACTGCTCTTCGTCCTCTTTTTGCAACTCGGCGTCAACCATCGCACCTCTGGATGGCTTATTCCCATGATCCATAGCCGGTTTCAATGGATCCTTCACGGTCCGCGTGTTCTCCTCGATCTGGAGTTCGCGTTTCTCTTCAGAACTTAGCTTGTTCGCAATAGTGCGCTGGTCTCTGTTTATTTGCTATCGTTAGTTTCCACTTTTCGAAAGTGATTGTTTGGCCGGTAAGAGGCGATGTGGAGGGAAGGTGGGAGAGGTAGGAGAGCAACGTACTTGGAATCGAGGTTGAAGTGCGCAGGACCGGGACCGTGTGCGAATCGCTCCCGTTGCTCCCTAGATCCTTCCTCAGGACGTGTGGTTTTGGGATATCTGTGAACCGGTAACAAGAAACGTTTAGGGTTTGCTAGAATTAGGGACAAGGGGGAAACGGCGCACCTCTGATCCCCAGCTTCATAAATGCGTGGATCTCCAACGTTAGACTGCATGGTGAGAGTTGTGTACCGGTCTGAAGAACTCGATAGCTGAACCAGCTTATGTACCCTTTGACCATAACTACCGAGAGCTCTGAAACCACTTGTGACGTCATAGATCCACACTTCCATGACATCGTTTTTTTTCTAGGAATTGTGTACCATTGGAGTTCTCTCCTGATTGCTGTGGCTCCATTCGAGTGTGGGCATCAGTCGTCCTTGACTGGAGCAAAAATTGATCCGCCTCGATGCAAGGCGTTACCAGGGTTCGAACCTGGGTTTCGGGAATGCTTGAAGAAATCAAAATCCCGAGTGATAACCACTACACTATAACGCCACATGCTTCCTTTATTTTCTACCTCTTTCCGTCCGCAATTTTCCGTCATTCACTTTCTCTGTTTGTGTCAATTCAACCTGGTTTCCAACTACATTTCATTTGAATGTCTTCACATCACTTCGTCCATCCGTATCACCACCCAGAGTATGCACCCCCAGTACTACGCGCACCTTCTCCTGCAAGTTCTGTGGGAACGACATACGGGCCTGACCAAACTTCATATTCGGATTCTGAACACCAGATTTCGCAAGTCGCGTTTGAGAAGAAGTGGCTTGCAAAGTTGGACCTGGATAAGCCGAGGAAGGAGGAGGAAGAGGCTAATGAGAGTCCGTTGATTCCCAGGACGGAGAACAAGGACGAAGAGAATGGTGCGTTACCTGGTTCCTTGCGGGAACGAACTAAGATACTGACGAACGTTCATAGCTATGGTGGAGAAGATACTAAAGAACTTGCGAGCAAAGATTCAGCAGCTGGAAGAGGATGAGCTGTTTGAGCAGACGTTGTTGCGTGGCTCGCAGGTGGGATTGGAGACGCGTCCGTCGACGAACGATATCGACGCGTTGATGAAGGGTATGATGGGTACTGGCACGGCTTTGACTGAGGGGCCGAGCAGCAAGATCTTTGGGCGTGCGGCTGACGAACCGCTGGCGGATGGTCCTTGGAATAACCACGATCGGGCTCAGGTGTATGAGGGCAATTCTGCTGCGGGGATGGAAAGCATATTGGCAAATGTGACTACATCTTCAACGGTTGGGAAGCGGAACCGTAGCGGCAAATCTCGCAAGTTAAAGTAAAGTGACATAGCATAGGTGAGTTTGTGGTTATGGTACATTGGGATACTAAAGCACAAGCAGTGTGTCTCAGTCAGACAAGTCAGCATCCGAGAAATAATCAGGCAGTGCATCCTCAACCCTCTTGATAACCTCGTTAATGCTTCTCCTCGCCGCCTGCCTACAATCGTGATGCATATACGTCGCACTTCCCCACCTATCATAATCCTTGGACATTTGTTTCAATCTCCCAATCACGTCCGCAAGACCGAGGCTAAGCATCGCATCGCTTCTTGACTTCTCCTTCCAGAATTCTAGCCAACTCTGCGTGCACCCATGCTGATGCCATGTTGCACCACACGAGATGGCGTGATCAAAATGAGGTGGCGTCCTGCGAAGCTCCTCCCACGTCTCGGTGAGGCGGTAATATCCTGCCAGCAGACGCAGTTGTTGCTGTGGTGTGAGGGATATGCGACCCTTGTCCTCCGCGTCCGACGCTGCATTGTTGGGGGTTAGTGTATCAGTTGTATCCGAGGCCAAGGAGGATTGAATAAGGGGTCCTTTGTGATAGACGTCGACACGTGGGCTCCGGACGATGACGGCCTTCTGCATGACCTCTAGGTATGCTACACCACGAAGTGTCCTCAAGCCGAGCTCATCTGCGAGGGTCATTGCAAGATATGCATACTGCACGGAACCAACCATCAAGTCCCGTAGGAGATGGATCATGGTGTTCAATAACCTTTCGTGATTACACAGCTGAGCGAGGCGGATCAGACGCGTGAGTTGCTCGGTATTCTCAATCTTGGGGTTGTAGGATGAAGGGGAGGGGACTAAGCTGGCGAAGGGAGCTGCGTAGGACGGTGGTGGAATGATAGGGGAGGGTTTTCGGTTGACATATTCCTGGATAGCATCGAGTGCCCATGTTTCTGTACTCTTGAATGCGTATTTGTTGGATATACGGGCAATGGCTACGAGTTGGTCGAGGTCGGCCGAAGGGCTTGTAACCACACTCAGTTCGGAGGGTCTGAGAGCATTAAGCGAGAGTACTACTAGTATGGAGAGCCGCGACAACGTACAGAGCGTAGAGGGTCCACAGAAAGTGTTTGAACTCTGCGGCACTGTCGCCTGCGAGGACAATGGGATTATCGTCCGAGGTACCCTCCGCAGGAGCTTCTCCCGGAGGCAACGAGAACATGGTCTTGAAGCTTGACGAGTCCTTGCTGAGAACCGATCGGTGGACCTGGGGCGGGGATGAAGCAGCGTGTCAAGAGGTCAAGGAATATACGCACATTGAAGAGGACATCCTCAACGAGGAGGACGCAGCTGCCGTCGTCAAAGTAGTAGGTGTCGTCGCGTGAGGGCATGTGAGTGATTGCCTGGTACTTTTCTGGAGGGCCCGTGTTCTGGAAACTATCGCATCTGCCGCGTTTGCGGGACAAGCCGATGGAGTTGTGTGAGATAAGAGTGTCTGACTTTTTGGAAAGAGATTGTGCCATGGCGTGCCTTATCAGTCTCCCAACACATGACAGTCCCGCCCTTTATTATTACATACCACCATCATTCATGATCCTCTCCCACACAACATGCCCTTCCCCGACATCCCCCTTAGTGACGGGCACACTATACCCGCCATTGCCTTCGGCTCCGGAAGTGTGAACAAAAATAAGGATATCCACGAATACATCGAAAACGCTCTCGAAGCAGGCTTCTCGCATATTGACACTGCCCAATGTATGTGCTTCTCCCGTCATTACTTCTTTTCCACTCATTCCGTGCCATAGTTTATGACAATGAAGAGAGTGTCGGCACCGCTATTCGCGAAAGCGGCCTCAGTCGGTCTGACCTCTTCATCACCACCAAGTGGTCCGGCAACCCGAACGTCCGCGAGTCCCTCAAGACAAGCCTGTCCAAGGTGCGAAAGTCGATATATGCGCGTCCTCACTCAAATCACAACACCAGCTTGGCCTTGAATACGTAGACCTGTTCCTCATACATAACCCTTTCTTTGCCAAGTACAACCTGGAGGACATATGGCGGCAATTCGAGGAACTACGTGAAGCAGGTCTGACCAAGTAAGCCCACGTATAAGCACCTCGCAGTTGCTTATGTGTCTGATTGCCACTTGCAGGAGCATCGGAGTTAGCAACTTTGCCATAGCGGATCTTCAGCGACTGCTCAAGGTTGCACGCCTTAAGCCAGTTGTGAATCAGGTGCGGCGGTCAATCAGATGATCTCCTCTACTGGTTAGCTTATCTGTCCTCAGATCCAATTTCACCCTTACAACTGGAAACAGAACAAACCCCTTCTCGAGTTTCACGCGAAACATGGTATTGTTACGGAAGGTTATAGTAGCTTGGTGTGCGTTGTCCAAGTATCTTTCCAAACTGTCAATGATTGAACTCGCCCAGTCCAATTACCCGATATCCTGGCGGTCCTGTTGATGCTGCCCTCGCCTCAGCTGCCAAACGCCTCAACGCCACACCGACTCAAGTCATCTTCGCTTGGGTGAAAGTCAAAGGAGCGGTTATCATTACGTAAAGTTGACTAGTCTTAACAAGACGTTGTAGCTCACCAACACGCCCGCCAGAACAACCTCGAAACGTGAAAGATTAAAGGAATACTTGGACGCCGGTGATCTACGTGGGTGTGAATCTTACGTCTGAAAATACGTGTATTGATATTTTCCACTAGCTGACCTTACACCTGAGGAGATCGCCGCCATAGATAAAGCAGGTTCCCTCGGCCCCCCCACTTCGCACTTGAAATCACTTGCGACAGAAGTTTTGAATCAGGGGCGGCGTTGTTCGTTAGTTTCTTTTATTATTCTCACCGCCTTGCTCCTCCATGTGTATAAACTTTGCCTCCCAAGTGAGGCGGTCTGACTTGCTAATAATAGCATGAATGAACGTCGGAAACGCCGAGTTGGTACTTAATTGAGTTTGAAGAGGCGCAACCACGTGTATCAAGATGGTCCAGCACTATATCTTCCCTCCCCTTCGCTTAGACTCCCCTTTCTCTACATTCCAATGGAAAACGTAGTCAAGGACGAAACTTATTACTTCGAAGATGGTAGTTGCGTCTTTCGCGTACGAGATTGCTTATTCAGGGTACGAACATTTCAAGGAACAGCGCTGCGTTAAATGTTGATACGAAGAACTTATAGTTACATCGATCCATCCTCCGGATGCATTCTTCGTTCTTTCGGAATATGTTTACCCTGCCGCAAACTTCCGATAAGACACCCGATGGAAAGAACGGCCCTCAAGTGATCGAATGTGATGATTCTCCCAAGGCATTCCGGGCCCTGTGCTGGGCGCTGTATGCAGAGTAACGCCATTCTGAACTTCAGCCCATTTCAAAGGATTAATTCTTGATGGGCAGCCCGTTGGACACAGGTAATGAAACCAAGCTATCCGCGGAGAATGTCGAGAAAATAGCTCACATCGGTTTGCTGGCACACAAATACGAGTTTTCTGCTATCGAACAATGGGCCATCAACATCTGTCAGGAGCTTCCGACCGCCGAGGTTCTTATGGGTTTTCCCCTTGAGAATCTGAAGTACCTCGCGCATGTCGTTACGCATTGCGAGTGGCAGGGGGTCAAGGAGAAACTGGATTCGATGATCATAACTGGTGTATCTCGGGAGGAAAGGCCTTCTGCGATCGCCACAGCCAGCACTCTCCGAAACGCAATCCATATCGCTGACCATATTGGTGACGAGCGATTGCGAGCAGATGCGTATTACGCATATCTGCAGAACACGCATTGGGATCTCCATCCAAGAGAGAGAAAGAAGCAGAAAGTAGCTCTGCAGCTCGACGATATCGGGGATTATTCAACCGTTGAGCCGTTATCAAATCTCTCTGAGCAACAAAGGCTCTCTCTCTTCCGCGGATTCTCTTCGCTTCAAACGCTACGTAACCGGCTCCGGTATATGCCTGTGATAGAGCCATTTCCTGCAGCCTGCGATACCACACACGAGTGGCGGTCGTGTTCGCGGAATTGGAGTTCCTGGTGGTCCGGTCAGGCTGAGAGACTTGATAGGTTGGTGTCTATGGATGGGCCATGGGATTTTCTGGCGACGATGATTAAGAGAATAGCGGTAGACCCGCCTTCGTTGCCGGCTCATGGGAATGCACCCGTTAAAGAGTGTGTTGCTCATGTCCAGGCTCAGTTGGCGGAGATGAAGGAGGCGTTTGAGCATGATTTGCCTAATTATTTTGCGTAGTTGGCCAAGTTGGGACGTGTTATATAGGTGCGGTTGGTAGTCCCTCGTACGCCAATAGGGCTTGAATTACTTGATAAGTAAGCGTAAGAGCGACCAGTTCCTACAGCCGACTCACCGTCACGAGATGAAAGAGCATCGACTCCAGCGTGGGAGCATGATTCTTTTGACGCCTATCTGGAGCTTTGCATCCACGCTGCGTGCAGAACCCAGGCTTGTTCTTGACTCTAAGGCTCAGATCTCGGATCTCAGGAGCCGGCTCACAGTCCCTCCAGAATGTCACTGCTTGGTACCATGAACAATTCAGCTGGACCTACCAGAGACCCAGACTACTACTTCGAAGATGGGAACTGCGTGCTCCAGGTGGGCAATTACTTGTTTAATGTAAGTCAGTACTATTCGAGGACGGATTTATGAGAACTGACTATAAGTCATCAATCTAGCTTCACCGTACTATTCTTCGCAGGAGTTCTGCTTTCTTTCGACAAATGTTCTCGCTGCCTCAGCCTGGTGCGGAGTGTCAGAGTGTGGACGGAGACAATGATAGTCATCCGATTGTGTGCGATGATTCTATTGAAGCCTTTCGAGCTTGGTGTTGGGCTTTGTATGCCGGGTAAGAGCCTCGCCATGATGGCGCCATCGTAATCCTCACCATGGGCTACATTAGCATCGGCGAACTCATGGGAGACAACGCAACCAGTGCAAGCCTAAACGAGGAGACGTGTGCCCATATCGGCTTGCTGGCCTACAAATATGAATGCGTAGCAATCGAAAACTGGGCACAAAAAACTCTCCTCCAGAAACTCGGTGCCGATGACTATGTTGTTCCTGACGGCCCACATCTTGCCTACCTCTTGCAGGTCTCGACTAATTGCAATTGGCCGCCGTCGCTGCAGGAACTTGTGGAAAAGCAGCTGCTGGGCACGGTTTCCAGAGGCCCTGTTCAGCTCCGAAGAGTGCTTGAGATCGCAGAGAATGTCGGAAGCAGGGAGCTGGCAGCTCGTGCTTATTATCATTACCTGCGTTCTCAGAAGTGGACTCTTTCTCTAAGGGAACGCAGGGACCGATATTCAGGACAGGTTACCCCGTTCCCTTTGGCCAATATTGGCACCCTGCAGCTCTGGGGAGTTTCTGGGTTGAGCATTTTAACAGACGCCCAGGAACTGTGTCTCTACCGGGGCTTTATTTCGCTTTCTGCTCTTCGAGATCAATTGCGAAGTATGCCAGAGATTGAAAGGAGCAGGGTCCCTTCTACCTGTTTTTGCTTGGATTCCTACAGGAAATTATGGAGTGAACATGCGCAGAAACTCTTCGCGGACGATTCCTTCAATGGTGTTATCGAATTTCTGGTGGAGATGAAGCGAAGATTGAGCATTGACTCGTGGACTGGGAAATATCATACAGGGGGGTTGTGTGGTTGTGTCCAGTTGAGAAACGAGATCAATAGTTTCTTGGACGGTTTTGATGCTAGCCTGACTAGGATCTTTCCTGCTCAATTGTAGTCTTGTGTGTTGACAGTCATATATTATACATATGTTGTGTAGCAGCGCAAGTGTAGCCACCAAAAAAACTTGCTGGGTTGTCAATGTTCAGATAAAATGTATCATCGGAATCTCATCAACCTAGGTATTTTGGTGATAGGTCCGCGATCCTGGGCCTGAGGCTCCGGCTCTCAATAAGTCACCATATCCTGTGTCAGCATTGCGCTTTAAACAGCATCTGTCGGGGATGAAGGTGTTCAGGATCCTTTCCAGTGACTTTACTGTTGTTCAGAGACCCACTTTCGTTGCTGGCTCATGGGAATGCACCTATCAAGAAGTGCGCTGCTCATGTTCAGGCTCAGTTGACGGAGATGAAGGAGAAGTTTGAACATGATATGCCTAATTATTTTGTGTAGTTGGCGAAGTTGAGATGCGTTGTATGGGTAGGATTAGAAGTCTCTTGTACTTCAGTACATTGAGTGGAAACGCAGACAACTATAAGACAGCACTCAACGCTCAGCGTGGGAGTATCTCTATCCTGATGTCGATATGGAAAGCTGTAGGCTGCAGGCTTGTCCTCAACCCTCCGAGTGAACTCAACATCCACCGAGAATGACACTGCTTGTTGCCAATAATGGCCCGGGTGAACTTACCAGAGACCCGGATTACTACTTCGAGGATGGGAACTGTGTGCTTCGGGTGGCGGATCACTTGTTTAAAGTGAGTCTTTAATGCTGTTCGAGGTCGCTTCCAGGAGAGCCGACCGTCCTAGCTACATCGTACCATGCTTCGCAGAAATTCTGCCTTCTTTCAACAAATGTTCTCGTTGCCTCAGTCCGGCGTGGAGGGCCAGACTATGGATGGGGATAGCGATGATCATCCCGTCGTATGTGATGACTCTATTGAAGCCTTCCGAGCTTGGTGTTGGGCTTTGTATGCCGGGTAAGAAACTGGTCATGATAATGTCGTCGTAATGTTCATCATCGGTCGTATTAGTATCAATGAACTTACGGGAGATAACGCTGGAGGTGCAAACCTGGACGAGAAAACATGTGCCCATATCGGTTTACTTGCCTACAAATATGAGTGCGCAGGGATCGAAAACTGGGCCCAAAATGCTCTCCTCCAAAAGCTCGGAGGCGACGATCGCGATATATCTGGCAGTCTAGACCTTGCCTACCTTCTCCAGGTCTCGACTAACTGCAATTGGCCGACATCCCTAACGGAGCTTGTGGAAAAGCATTTACTGAACACCGTCGCTGCCGGCCCTCTCCAGCTCAAAACTGTGCTTGAGACGGCGGAGTCTGTCGGAAGTAATCAGTTGGCGGCTCGTGCTTACTATCATTTCCTGCGCTCTCAGAAATGGAGCCTTTCTCTGAGAGGACGCAGGGACCGAAATTTGGGGCATGCGAGCTCGCTCACTTTGGTCAGTGCCCCCCTGGAGGTCTGGGGAGACTCTGGGTTGGACGTTCTGACAGACACCCAAAGGCTCTCCCTTTACAGAGGCTTTATTTCACTTTCTGCTCTTCGGGGTCGATTGCGAACTATGCCAGAGGTTGATAGGTGCAAGGCCTCCCCATTTTGTGTTTGTTTAGAACCCCATAAGAAAGCGTGGAGCGATCATGCACAGGAGATCTGGATGGAGGACTCCTTCAATGATGTCACTGAATTTCTGGTCGAGATGAAACAAAGGATGGGGATTGATTCTTGGACTAGCAAGAGTCATACAGCAGGGTTATGTGCTCGCGTCGAGTTGAGAAACGAGATAGACAGTTTCTTGGACCAATTTGAAGCTAGTCTGACTAAGTTCTTCCCTGTTCACATGTAGTCTAGTGTCGCTGACCGTGATGGGTTCTGCATCGTATATGTGCCACATATACAACGCGGACGGTTTCTTAGATCAATTTGAAGCTGATCTCTCCTTGAACGCGTACATATACCCAAACAACGCGACGCGTAATTAGCAATCAGAATAATCCGGTTCAATTCCCAGGTGCTGAAGTCCCTAACACATGCCGGTCATCCTCCCCTGATGAGGTCTGTACGTGAGCTCCAGACATTTCAAAACACCCAGTCAAGTAGGGCAATAAGGCACAATAGCGCCCGTAATTGACCAGCTTCCAAGCACTCAACCCCTTGGATTTCGTTTACCGAACGTGACAGAGCTTTGACATCAGGACCAAACAAGATGGCTTAGTCAGTGATTATCATAAAACCTCAAGGTGGCGGCTCTTCATCTTCACCTCGCACTTTCACCTCCCTCTTCACTCCTACACGGCGCCGCGGTTTCTCTATCAACAGACCCCTTCAAATGACCATGGCGTATGTTTTTAAACGAGGTATGCTGCGTTGTCTCCTCGTTATCTCTCAAGTTGACCCACCTCACTTCTTGTAGACGGGTGAGTTGAGGCGCGTTGTAACGCGTCTCAAGGTGTCTAACCATCCTTGTCATCGCCAGCCGGAAGGAACGCGTGCAGTTTGACAAAGTACGCCATTATCGACGCGTTTTTGTCTCATAACCTTACGAGTGTTCGTGTAGATCACGTCAAGAATTGAGAAACTCTGCTATGGCCTTGATACTAATTATGTCGACCCCATTGAGTATGCTCCCACCATTAGGTCGTCCACTCGATTTTTGACGAATAGAAAGGGTAACGCAAAAGGTGGTGCAAGGCGTTTATCAAGGTGTAACGACGGTTGAGCTCGATGCAAGTACACCTTTCTTGTAGTGCCAATGGTCTTCTCATGCTGTGTGATAGAATCTCGCAGCCGAGACGGCGGCCTATCTCACAACGAAACATCCCGACTATGCCGTGTTGGCTGCCCGTATCGCTATTTCCAACCTCCACAAGGAAACCAAGAAGAGTTTTTCGCAGGTCATCAGCGATCTGTATCATTATGGTATTTGCATCCAGTGTTCCACCTTTCCATCCTGGTGACCCTTTTCCCAGTTAATCCCAAGAACGGACGTCCTGCGGGCATGATCTCTAAGGAGACTTATGATGTGGTCATGACACATGCTGATACCCTCAACTCGGCCATCATATACACCCGCGACTTCAACTATAACTAGTGAGCCCTAACTATTACCTGCGCTCGTTCCGGTATTGACAATCTCACTAGTTTCGGTTTCAAAACCCTCGAGCGTTCTTACCTCCTTCGCATCAACGGTCGCGTTGCTGAACGACCCCAGCATATGATTATGCGTGTTGCCGTTGGCATCCACGGTAATGACATCGACCGGGTTATTGAGACTTATAACCTCATGTCCGAGCGTTACTTTACACACGCCTCTCCGACATTGTTCAACGCTGGAACCCCTCATCCTCAACTCAGCTCTTGCTTCTTGGTTTGCATGAAGGATGATTCTATTGAGGGAATTTACGACACTCTCAAGAGCTGCGCCATGATCAGCAAGACAGCTGGTGGTATCGGGTTGAGTATCCACTGCATTCGCGCCACTGGGTATGGTTGAGCACCGATCATATTAGCTGGTTACTCAAGTCTGTCCTAGATCTTACATTGCAGGAACCAATGGCTATTCCAATGGTATTGTTCCGATGCTCCGTGCCTATGATGCAACCGCCCGTTACGTCGATCAAGGTGGCAACAAGCGGCCCGGTGCATTCGCTATCTACCTTGAGCCATGGCACGCCGATATCTTTGAATTCTTGGATCTTCGTAAGAATCATGGTAAAGAAGAAGTCCGCGCGCGCGACCTCTTCTATGCTCTCTGGATCCCGGATCTTTTGTAAGTACCTCTTCGATTGCAAATACCGCGATGTTCTGAGAAGTCATCTAGTATGAAACGAGTGGAAGCTAACGCTGATTGGTCTCTGTTTTGTCCAAACGAAGCGCCAGGTCTCCATGAAGTCTGGGGCCCTGAATTCGAAGCGCTATTCGAGAAGTACGAGAAGGAGGGCCGCCAGCGAAAGACAATTCCAGCACAGAAACTGTGGTATGCTATTTTAGAGGCTCAGATCGAGACAGGTGGACCTTTCATGGTCTACAAGGATCATGCCAACTGTAAGTCACCTTGACTGTCCATGTAACTATGACAGTCTCATATTGTATAGCAAAATCCAACCAGAAGAACCTCGGAACTATCAAATCCTCCAATCTTTGCACAGAAATCATCGAGTACTCTTCCCCTGATGAAACGGCCGTGTGCAACCTTGCTTCCCTAGCTTTGCCAACGTTCATCAGCAACGGAAAATATGACTTCAAGAAGTTACATGAAGTCACCAAGGTCGTTGCCTTCAACCTGAACCGGATCATTGATGTCAACTACTATCCTATTCCCGAGGCTCGCCGCTCCAACATGCGCCACCGTCCCATTGGTATCGGCGTGCAAGGGCTAGCTGATACTTTTATGGCTCTCCGTATGCCGTTCGACTCGGCGGAGGCCAAATTGCTCAATATTCAGATTTTTGAAACCATCTACCACGGTGCGCTCGAGGCAAGCTCCGAGATTGCCGCCTGTGATGGTCCCTATGAAACTTACGAAGGAAGTCCCGCCTCTCAAGGCCAGCTTCAGTACGATCTATGGGGCGTCGTTCCCACAGACTTGTGGGATTGGACCTCGTTAAAACAACAAATCGCTCGCACTGGACTTAGAAACTCCCTCCTCGTTGCCCCCATGCCCACCGCTTCTACTAGTCAGATTCTCGGCTTCAATGAGTGTTTTGAACCTTATACGAGGTACGTAACGGTCATGATTGGCGATTGATGAAGGAGTTGACATCCCTATAGTAACATCTATACTCGTCGCGTTTTAGCCGGCGAGTTCCAGGTTGTTTGCCCCTGGCTCCTCCGCGAGTTAGTCAATCTTGGACTTTGGGACGATAACATGAAGAATATGATCATCGCCCATAATGGTTCTGTCCAAAACATTCCAAATATTCCCGACGACGTCAAGGCGATCTATAAAACCGTTTGGGAGATCAGTCAGAAGAAGGTGCTCGACCTTGCCGCTGACCGTGGTCCATTCATCTGCCAGAGCCAAAGTCTAAACGTTCATCTTCAAGCCCCGACTCTCGGTCAGCTTACCAGTATGCATTTTTATGGGTGGAAGAAAGGCTTGAAGACTGGGATGTATTATCTTCGCACACGGCCCGCAGCTCAAGCTATACAATTCACAGTCGATCAAAGCGTCCTCAAGGAAGTGAAGAAGCAGAACAGTACCAGCAACGGACGTCCCGCTGTGAACAAGTCCGCCAGCATTCCTACCCCAACTTCATCCTCTTCCCCATTCCGTGCCCCCTCCACGCCTGCCACTCCTTCGCCTTCAGGACCATCCTCGTCGGAGGTATCAAGTTCCACTGCTCCCGCAGCAGCCCTCGCTTCATTGTCTCTAGACGAGAAAACGAAGAAAGCCGCAGAGGAAGATCCCGAGTTCGCTGCCGCTCTTCAAAGGCAAAAGGAGCGCGAGCTCGCCGAAGCCAAGCTGCAGTGCTCACTCGAGAACAAGGAAGCGTGTCTTATGTGCTCTGGTTGATTTCTCACTTCACTTTTGGTTGTCCTGTAATTGTAATTTAGGTTCGCTATGCTCTGCTTTGACCTCTCTTCGTACGCCCTGTCCTGTTGTCCTATAATTTCATAATTGATCTAGATATGCCTTGTATCAGTAATTGTTCGCCAAATCCCAAACCCCCTTCATCCTTTGCCAACGCCCAGCTGAGAGCTGCGATACGTACGCAAGTCATCTATTCCTGCTAAATTTGTTATGCTCTGGTCGTCTGATCGCGTTGCTTAATGCGCGGCACGGAGGAACCAAACTGATAGTGAGGGGGGCATCGTGAATTTGCCGCACCCGCACCCGCACTCTACCGCAGGACGCGGCAGCGGTACCAAGCCTACCGCGT
>JAEUWP010000338.1:0-24417 GCA_018524725.1 Podaxis mareebaensis | reverse complement strand
GTGTATAAATCAGTATAAGAGTCTCAATTCATTCAACATTGATCAGTATACACTGGTATTGTCTGAATATTGAGTTCAAACAGAGAGGAGTGAGATGGTGATGGTGTTGAGATCCACCTGGGAGGGGACACTGCCTGTAGAGAAGGCAATGACACCTGAGTGGAAGCAGCCAGAGTCAATGACAAGTGCTGACTTGGCCTGGGCAAGTACTTGGTTGAAGTGTGCTCATAGAGATTGAAGGGAGATGTGAGTGCTAGCAAGGTCACCAGTGCTGGCATCTAGGAAGAACTGCTGCTAGGTGGGACCCCAGATGGCAAAGTACAGCTTATGCTGAGTGGAGGGTTTAGGGCAAAATGTTATGAACTTACCTTGGCCATCCTGCACTAATGTCATCTAGCATGCCCTCATCCACAAACTCATCCTTCCAAATTCCTCTCACAGCACTACCATGGAGACCTCAACTTGCTATTGCAACAAAGCTTTCACCAATTGACATCTCCCTAGCCATGCATCCCTCTTCTCTGAAGACTGGCTGACTCCCAGTCCTCTATTCTACTCTACCAACTGCATGATGACTTTCTTTCTCTCTGTTTCCTTCTCCTGTCTGTAGGTTTCGGCTCTTGGGACTGCTATCGCACACCCATTTGTAGTAGCTAGTCTATTGCAATAAATGTTGATTTAAAAAAAAAAAAAAAACTGCATGATGACTGAGATACAGTGCATTGCCTGGGAAAATGCTCCCTTCACTCACATATTTGACCCTGATGGCCTCTACATCCAAACCATTGCCAATGACTTTAACTCATCATGGGCACATGGCTGGGAGATGATTCCCTATGCTGGGGAGCCAATCATATTCCTCCATCCTTACATGATGTACCTGCCAGAAGTTGTTCCTTATATTATCAAATATGAAGTCACACATGGGCTCTACTTCTGAGAGGTAGAAGTCTATCACATTGATCCTAATTCCAAGGATCCACCATCCATTCCTCCACAGTGTACTCAACTCCCTCCACTCTTCAGCATTGACTCCAACATCCCCAGCATTGACAAATCACTCTCAGAAGAACCTGCCATCACTCCACCCCCAACTCCTCCTTACCTGCCTCCCTATGTCACCACAGATGTCTCATCATCATCATCATTGCAGTCACCATGCCACAGCTCTATGGTTGAGTCAGACTCTTCTGACTCTCCACTTGTCCCCATCCCCTCAAGCTCCTCACTCATGACATTGATCCTCTTGAAGCATGCCATACCAAAAATTGATCCATGGTGTTAGATTTTGTATCTGACACCCAACTTGTCACAGATCAATTTAACCACCTCCACCCTAGTGCCAAACCTGGTCAGCATCTAGTTGATCACTTTGATGCCCAAATCCATTACTATCAATGCCCCACCCCCACTGGTAACAATATCAAAGCCTGGTATATACAATCTCTCAATGTAGCTAGGGATTTGGCTTTTTCTTCTCCTGTTTCATTAGTAGTTTCCTCAGATGGCTTGGTTCCTAATAATCCTCATCTGTCTGCAACCTCTGCTTTTGTCATTTTTGACTCCTCTGCTTCTGACATCCTCTCTTCTTCTGTTTGCCCCTGTGGGGAAGTTACTTCTTCTGATTCTGAATCATATGCTATCTGACTCAGTCTCTTTTCCTCCATCTCTCTCACTATCTCTTGTAATTGTTCTTCTATCTACTTTTTCACAGACTCTATTTCTTCTGTGAAATTACTCTTTAACTATGGCCCCCACAGTGCTCACAAAGACACTTTAGCTGTCATACCTCTTCTCCAAGAGTGGTTGTCCTCCTCCCCCCTCAACAACATCCATTTCTGGTCAGTTCCCTCATCTGAAAAGTGGTCAGTACACTTCCAAGTGCATAACCTCACCAAGTTGTTGCATATCCCCAACAATGTAAGGGCTGGGCCCTTACAGTCATGTTATCATTTGTTCTGAATTATCTTGAGTCATTCATTAATAATTAATTAATTAATTTCTTGTTTGTCATCAACCTTGATGGATTACTCAATCCATCAATTATACATTCCTTATAACCCTCATTGTCAGCTATTGTGAGGACAGCTGACCTTATACCTACACTATGTACATCCCAATACATTGGGTTTATTGTATGTCAGTGTGAACTTAAGGTCAAAGCTCTAAGTAAGCCCCTGTAGGCTTACACTTTTTTACAAAATCCCACACTTGGGCACATACTAAGTGAACCCATTAAACACAACCATTGTGCTTAAAGCTTAAAGCAAAAACTCTCTCATCATCATTCACTCAAATGGCCTCACAGCAGAATCATCCCCCTGGACACTACAACATGTCCAAAGACACACAACTGCAATTTGATGTGACAACATGTGACATAAGTGTACAAGACACACACACACCACCTATGCCCCATCCCCCATCCATCCCCTCACCACACAATGAACCAACTCCCCCAATCCCTATCACCATCCCTCCAACAGACATGTTGATTTGTGACTTGTCCACCACTGGCAAGGAAGCTCCTCTGGAGCTTCCTCTATTCCCTGAATTCAAAACAAACCATCCCCTCACAGCACACTCTGCATCATCTAGCACAACCCATTGATCTGATGGTTCACATTCTGAACCATCAATACCTGAATTTTCACCTCCTGCCCTTAATGACATAGTCTCATTAGAAGACCAAGTCAACTCAATATTCACAGACTATGGTGTTATTAAACACCAATGCCAACACCAGATGTTGGTGTATGCTGAAACAATAGTAGCAGAGTTGTACAGGGAAACCAACTTGCCAGTAGAAGTTGGCTCCAATTGATTCCACACTACTTACATTGAAGCTTTGACAAAGCTTTGCATGGCCTACCAAAAGGCCCAGGCCACAAAGGTCAAATGAACCAACCTTACACCTATGCACAGCATATATAAAATACAACCCACTCAACCCTACCTAGAATATGTCCTCAACTCTACCAAAGATGGGATCACATTTGATCCCCTTCATGCCAAGATTGACAAGGCAATTGAGAGGGTGGAGCAACACCCCATTCATGAACACCACTGTCAGTACAATCAAAGCAGCAACAATGGACCACCAGTGACCCCTCAACCTCCTCTATGCCACCCATCTCCCTCATCAACTGCACTATCAAATACCACCCAAGCTGTGGTGCATTTACATGCACCCAGGCAACCAGGGGAAACAGATCAAGCATACAATGAGTGCCTCAGTGTGCAATGATGACATGCACAAGGGTACAGCCTCAGAGCTGCACACTTCACCATTGGAGGGTCCACTGTCATGGACAGTGAGATGATCCCAGGGAATGATACCTTCACAAACCAATTGCAACACCATGCCCCAACCACTGGGGCATCACAAACCTGACTGCCACCTTCCCTGTTAATGCAACCTGACCCCCAGGGTCAGATCACTACCCTCAACTCACATTGGTCACCTTGACTGCCCCCTATCCCTTCTCCCAAAGGGAAAGGACTGATGGGCATACCACTGCCAAGAACAATGGTGCAGGGTAGTAACTACCCTGCAACAAACCCTGAAACTGTGAATTTGCCATCAACCAAACACATGGTGGGTGGAAAGTCTCCAGTGGCTTCAACATTAAATGTTAAAGCTGAACTACCTTCTGCCACCAGCATTTCTATGAATGTTGGCTCATTCCAAGCCTTGAGCACTAAACAAACCCCTTGTACTGATAAGTGGAGTGACTGGGTTGCTCTACAATGAATGAGAAATGAAGACATCTGCACTCACAAGTTGTCTCTGATAGATGACCAATATATTAGGTTCAATAGACATATACCTGTTGAGGCCACCATGTCAGAACATGATTGTCTTACTCCAAGGCAGCTTCCCAAACCCCTTTGAAAGTAGATGAGCTTCAGAAATACATGGCCCTTCAAAATCAATTCCCCCACATGTCACTGATAGACATCATCAATTTCCTCCATAATTCAGGAGATATCAAATCCCCTTCTCCTAAATCTCCCAACCCCTCTTCCCAACCCTCCTCCCAACCCAAAGCCACCCAAGGCCCTTCCCAGAAAAACATTGTTGTCCCATTTAATGACATATTCTCTCATCTTATGATTACCTCTCTTGACCTTGTTCATTGTTGCAACAACAAGTTGTATCAGAAAAACCTTCCTCTCTGAGTCGAGTCAGCCAAAAAGAATGAGTGTACTCTATGGCTCAATACCAATTCCAACAGGTTGGCATTTGCTACTCTGGACATCAGGAATGCTGTCAACCCATCACTTCCTATGTCTAAATCATTCATCAAGCTCACCAACCTTCCCTATTTTAGGGAGGACAGTATTCCTCATATGGTGGATGACATTAAACCCATCATTGACACCTCCCCTTATGCTGACATTGTAAACCACATTGTTGGTGATGGGGCAGTAAATGGAATACTATAGAATATAACAAATAACAGGTATAGTGTGAAATGAAATATAAAATAGTATTACCAAAAGCCACACCCTAGCAAGTTTGTGGGGGACTCTGATTCAGAAAAGAAAGAGATAGTAAAGTAACACAAGATTGAAATGCTCACTAGGAATGTTAAAGGGGTAACAAGAGTTGCGAAGGAGTGGGGGAATGTGTATGTGCTTGGTACTATCTTTGCTTCATGCAAGGATTTCTGTGTGCTGTTGCAGGGTGGTCCTAGCAATTTCCTAGTTCAAGACTGAACTAGACTGTTTGTTCTTAAATTGACAAGTCTCTGACATAGTGTCACTATGATACACAAGTACCAAAGAACTGAAGGTAGCAAGAGCAATCCCTCGCTACTACTAGAAATATACCAACTTGTACCAATGAGTGCTCTGACTGGTGATACACAGCTGTGATGTACTCCTAGTTAACCCTGCTAAGGCTAACTTCTGATTCTCAACTTATGGAAACTTCTGGGGGAACTACTGGGTCTTTGTTCTGGCTCTCACTAGTAGGTCATGTTGACTGAAGAAAACTCCTATAAATGCTTAACTATCACTCAGTGATCATCAAATAGTCAACAACCCTCTAAGTGAAGCTCAGCAGGAATTCCCTTGCTTCACCTCATGTCATCAAGGGGATTTTATATTATAGGTTGAGGAGTGATTACAATCTAATGTTACAATATTCTGACTCAACAAAGGATTATGCATACAAGTACAGAGTCATATAATTTATAATCTACATTGTTCTCTGTCCAATAGGGTGTTCTGGTAGTGAATGTGTATGTGTTTCTACTGGACACATTGACTGATACAGTATGTGTGTATGATATTTATCAGCTTTTGCTGACCAAATCTACTGTATGTGTAATACCATTCATCACTACTGACTTAATAGTATTATGAATCTTCATTCTCTGCATTTCTCACTAAGCTGATTTGTATCACTGACTGTTAATGAGTCACATGGTTTTGGTGTCTTCACAAGGTCAATGAATCACTTTTTCTGAGATGACATGTTGATCCCTTAGTTGGGTAGTCTTTCTTCTGACTTGGACTTCATCTGCTGAGTTCATAGCTGATCTAGGTCTTTTGGTACATAGTGGCAGCTAAGCATACTACTGAACAAGATAATCCCTAGTGTCACTCACACAAGAAAGGATCCTTGTGAGGATGTGGTTGATGAATAATCCTCAGTAATATAGTCCTGACTTCAGTAATGATACTGAATCAATGGTGTATGGATGTGTCTAGTTGGTACAGTTTTCCTGATCTAGGTGCCTAGAATATATTACTGGATTGATCCTCATGAGGTGCTGAGGTTTCTTCTAGTGTGGGTTCATAGTCTGTTATTCTAGCCATAAAATTCAATTTGTATTATAACCTAGGTACTGCTTTTATGACTGAAAACAGTTTAGGCCATAACAGCAACAATTCTGCTAACTGTCACTCATCATAACCAATATACAAATCTAATACACTGTTATATGTACAACCTGCAAAGTGCATTGCCAATTCTTCTGTAGCTGGAGGCAAACCTGAGTGTGCTATTGTTACTCAATTAAGTGGCTCCAGACTATGAACCAATCTAAGACTTTTTCTGTCCTTTTTAACTACACAGAACCATCATGACCTGTAGGAGGAGTTTGGTGGTTCATATACTCCCATGTCAATCTTTCATCTGATGATTTTACATACTTCATCATAGATAGCTGGGGGTATTCTGAAATGTTTTTCTACCCATGGTGTATGGGTGTATGGGCTATTGTTGGAATTTCTATAGGAGGGAAATATTCCTCCTTGAACTTTCCATGTTCTGTGTCATCCCATGTGAAAGCTTCATTATGTTTGGCTATTAACCAATGCATAAGCTTCTGCTCTTCTGTAGTGAGAAACTCTGATCCATGCCCCATGTCCATCTTACACATATGATCTTCTGTGTAGCAGCCCTTGGGTTGGAATTCTGGTGGCTGTACAGGAAGTACTGGCAGATTGGCTAGGGGATCTCCTTTAATTTCTCAAGTGATCCAAAACTTCTCTGGCAACTCTCCAAGTACTGGTTTAACTTTTAATGCTACTGGTTTGTACTTCTTCACAAAGCATAAAGCAGTGTCATTCTGGGTCCATGGACTGTCTACTGGGGTTACTGCAATAACTGCTGATGGTCCAGCAGGTCCCATATTTTCTGACTGAATATACTGTTGAAAGACCTTCTTTTCTGGTAGATTAGAGTCTTCCAAACTTTTAATAAGATAAAGTAAATTAACTTCATCTTCTCTCATCTTGCTCACAGAGATCCTGGTGATCTCACTGATGTAGGGCTGACTATCTTTTCCAAGTGAGATGACACATGCAACCTCTCCTTCAGTCCCATTCTCAACTTCATCAAGGTCCTCTAAAAATTTTGTTCTTTGATGTGAGGTAGTTGTCCCCTAGCATACATCACAAGAGCTGTCCTCTCCTTTGTATTGGGGTCAGTGATACTAATATACTGACTACCCTCAACTGAGTTCACAACACAACTCTCAGTTATAACATCAAATAGTCTGCCTAGTAGTACACAATAAGGAGCTTCCTCCATCACATGTACTTGTAAATGTACTGTAACATTTCTGAATGTAAATGGAACATTCTTAGCTAGGCCACAAGCCCTAGTTATCTGTCCATTTGCACTCTGCATGTTTATGGTTAACTTGGGATCCCAAGCTAACTTGCAGTCACTAGCTGCATCTTGCAACATGGAGACTATCTGTGAGCCACTATCTAGTAAGGCTTCTTCTTCTTTAAGCCTGTTGACTAGGGCTGGAATGATGCATAGTGCAGCCATATCTTTGGCCATTACTAGGTCATCTTTAGTTACAGTAAATACTTGCTTTTTGCTATCATCATAGGGTAAACTCTCTAGATACTGCATGACTGAATCTTTAATTTTCCAGGTCTGGACTGGTTGACCCATAAGGTTGATACCTGATTCACAGACTTTTACTGGTGCTACTAGTGTATTTACTGCAACAAACTGCTGCTCTTGAGGAACCTGCTGTTCAGGTTCTTCTTCTATTTCTAAAGAATTGGCCACACTAGCAGGAACTCTTTTCTTACTGATAATATCTTTGCACACTTCTCTGATTTTTGGTGTGACAGCTAACAATTCTTTCTGTGTCAGCTTAATTTCATTACCCACAAATCTCACAAGTATTTCTTTTATACCAACTCCTTCCTCTACTTCAGCACAATGCCTGTAGTTAGGTGATGTGTAATCATTATAATGGAAGTCACTCCACAAGCTAGCTAGAAAGACAAGGATGTCATCTATTAGTGGAGGGGAGAAATAAGGAGTTCAGCAACTCAGTAAACCACATTCAGAGACTTGAAGTGGATTTTTTTGGTGCAACCAATAATGGATCCTGATGAAGGAAGATACCCATTTACAGTAGCAAGGCTCTCCAACAGATCAATAAAGATGACTCTCATCAATAGGGTCAGATTCATATCATCATGGAGACCCTATCATAGAGGACTTTTCATAGAAGTGGAGTCTCTCAATTAGTAATAAAGGCAGAGGCCTGGACTTAAGATCATGTGAGGATTCCAGGGAAATGGTCATTATATTAAGACTGTAGATTTATCAGACAACAAAATTTGTAGTTAAGAAACTAAGACACAAGTTTCTAACTACACAGAACAAGAGATTAATGGTAACTAAGAGAGAACAAACCTAAGGTTGATACCCTAGGTATAGAAACAAGTCTCTAGTTACACAAAGCAGCAGAATAACAAAGTTCAAAAAATTCCAAAAGATCAGAAGAATTCATGCAAAATGACCACAACAGATATGCCCTACTTCTCAGCCAGGGGCTCCCCCTCAGATGACTCCTCAGATTCAGATGCAGGGGATCCAGGACCAGAAGGAGATGACATGCAAGAGCTGGAGGACAAACCCAACAAAGATGAGGACTTGCCAGGAGAAGGAACCTTGACAGGCAAAGGGGATTGTCTTGGAACAGAAGGAGCCAAGGGTGATTGATTCTCACAAGGCTTTACCATGGAGACATCTTCAGGGACTTCACTGGGTCCTTCCTTGCAAAGCAGTTCTTCTGGGATAGGTGACATCCCTGCACATTCCCTAGCCATTTGATGTCAGTCCAACCAAGTAGGAGCAGCAGGGAGCTCAGGCCAGATGGCTGGTTTGGCCCCTATTGCTGTATAGAGGTACTCCTTGAGATGACCCTGCACCATATAGAGATGTGCAGAGGACTTGGGAGCCCCCATATCAATATCAGGGTCCACCAGGCACTTGCAAGCTAGCTGGAATAGCCAGTCCACTTGCACTTGGTGATCCACAAGGCCAGCCTCTACCCAATAGTTGGGGTTGTGGCTATGGTATTTCTCTGCCATTACTAAGTCCAAAGTGAACTCACTGAGTTGCACTTGGTAACTGGAAATGGCCAGGTGATGTTGCAGCTTGAGAGCCTGGACTTGTGTCCAAGTGACACTCAAGCTGTGAAGGCAGTTTCAAAGATCTAGAAGTTAAGTTAGAATCAAGTATTCAGAAGCCATCAGAATTATAAAAAACTTACAATGCTCACTGGAAATGGTACCTATATGGAGCATCTCTGTGAGGTTTTGGACCAGAGCTGGGGGCTTAGCATGACTGCAGTGGGGTTGCCTTTTGGCCTGGCATAGCTCATAAGGGACCCACTTGGTAGTGACCTCCAAAGGACACATGATGGGATTATTGGGGTCCTTTTCCTTATCCTTGTCATCTGAGGACAAGGGCTTGTGGGTACAAGGCACCCAGCTATGGATGCAGTTGGGGCACTTTGGGTTCTCATCCCACATAGGCCCCTGAAAGAAACTCAGAGCTAGTAAAGAGATAGTGAGGAAAACACTTACCTTTTCCTCAATGTGAGGGAGGGTAAAGAACTTACCAGCAGGATGAAGCCACCAGTAAGATGTGACCATGCTGTGCTCATGTACCAAATGATCATTGGTACACAGTACTGGAGTAAAATTCCCAGATGTCAGTAAAGGAGTAGCTTAAAACAACTAAGAGATGTTACCTGGCTTGGGGGCAGTATCTCTGCCCTTGCCCTTACCCTTGGGCTTGCCAGTCTCCTTGTGGTGCTTAGAACCAGCATCTTGGGAGCTAGCAGTTTTAGCAACCTTAGAAGGATGCAATAATGTTTTGCCATGGGACCACTTCTTGGGACATGGGGAAGGCAAGATGCTAGGGGTCAGGGAAGGATGATAAAACTCCCCAGAAGAGATTTCCTTGTGAGGAGGGTCTCCAATCTTGGGGGCTTGAAGAAGTTGGTGCTTCTTCCTAGGCTTGGGAGCTAGAATTAAAGAAAGAATCAGTAGATGAACTTTGGGAAATTTTAGAGAAATGAAATGCTTACTCTGAGGGATAGACAGCTGATGAGAAGGCCCCATTTTTAGAGTAGGGGGTGGAGCCAGGATCATGAGAGACAGCCCTGGAAAAGATATTCAGAATATTATTTGATATAGAAAATGTTTTTTCCCTACCAAACATCTCCAGGGAAGAGGCAAAAAGCCTACCTGTACTGGCTGCTGCCTACATGGCAGCAGGTAGAGAGGTTGCCTCTAACAAACACCAAAAATCAGTAAGGTAATAAATGAGGATGCAACAGTACCTACTTTGTGCTTACAGATGAGCTTCAACTCTGTGGCATCAGCATTCTTCTTCCTTGCAACATTTACATTCCTCCTCTTGGTGTCTTTTTTTTTTTTTTTTTTTTAAATCAACATTTATTGCAATAGACTAGCTACTACAAACAGGTGCATGATAGCAGTCCCAAGAACTGAAACTTACAGACAAGAGAAAGAAAAAGAGAGAGAGAAAATAGAAGGAGAATGAGAGAGGGGAGTGAGGGAGCTAGTGATGAGGCAACCAACACAAGGTATGATGTACAGCCAATCAAACAGAGAGAGAGAAAAGAGATAAAGATGAAGAGGGAGAGGAGAAATGGAGCTAGCTAGAGGCAAGCATGTATAAATGAGAGAGAAAAGGAAAAGACCTTTTAGTGAATGTCTGGAGCACTATGTAAAGCCAGCCTCTCTCATCAAGTAAGCCGTTGAGTGTTGTAATCCTCAAATGTAATTGGTCCTTGTATCTGGTCAGCAAATGAGAATGCTGCTGGGTTTTTGTGTAGAAGCTTGATGAGCCAAAAGATATTCATATGAATGCCATAAGGCTGATGATAGCAGGGACAGTGGTGGATGATGTGATCCCTTGTTTCAAGTTCTTCACTGCATGGGCAGGAGGTGATGTAGCACCCTGGGAAGAAGTGCTGTTTGAAGGCACTGATAGGTGCATGGTCAGTTATGCAGCAAGTAAAGCACGTGCATAGGTTGGGATCTGCACCAAGGCCCAATGAAAGCCAGGTGCCACTGTTGGCATATTTGGGTTCCAGAGGTTGATCCATGGAGTTGGTAAGAGGAAGCCAATTATGGCCTCAATATCTGGGGATGTTCATCTTTTGCCTCCAAAGAGCAAGGCATTTGTTGGTGTAATGATTGTGAACAAATCCTAGAGAGGTGCAGATGGGGAACCGTGGGTTGTTGGGTATATGCAGTGATTTGGCAAGGTTGTGCACTTGGAAGTGAATTGACCATTTTTCCAATGAAGGAACAGACCAGAAGTGGATATTATTGAGGGGGGAGGAGGACAGCCACTCTTGGAGGAGAGGTATGACTGCTAGAGTGTCCTTGTGAGCACTGTGGGGGCCATAGTCAAAAAGTAATTTTGCAGAAGATATAGAATCCATAAAGAAAGAAATAGAAGAACAGTTACAAGATATAGCAAGAGAGATAGAGGAGAAGAGACTGAGACAGATAGCATACAATTCAGAATCAGAAGAGATTACTTCCCCACAGGGGTGAATAGAAGAGGAAAGGATGTCTGAAGCAGAGGAGCCAAAAACAAGGAAAGCAGAAGTAGTGGAGAGCTGCAGATTTAGGGGAACAGAACCATCAGAGGAGACAACTAATGAAACAGGAGAAGAAAAGGAGGAGTCCCTAGCTATGTTAAGAGATTGGATATATCAAGCTTTTATATTATTGTCAGCAGGGGTAGGGCATTGGTGGAAATGGATTTGAGGGTCAAAGTGGTCAACTAGATGTTGATCCAGCTTGGCACTAGGATGAAGGCAGTTAAACTGATCTGAGATGAGTTGGGTGTCAGACACAAAGTCTAGTGCTATAGATCGAGTTTTGGTAGAGCATGCATCAAGGGGGTCAACATCACATGTGAGGATTTTGAGGGGGTGGGAAGGGGGGAGGGTTTGGAAATGGAGGGAGCATTGTTTGGCAAGCTTGAATAAGTGAAGTTGGATAGGGATGAGACCAATGATAGCCTCAACTCCACCCATGGGTGTAGTGCAAAATGCTCTGGTGATCCAAAGTGCTGTAGACTATTGCATTTGTTGGAGTTATTTGATAAGGCCTTTGTATCAGCCATTTCAGTTAAACCATAAACAGAATCCATAGATGGCTATGGGTACTATGCAAGACCTGTAGAGAAGGCGTTTGTGTAAAGGGGATAGACCTTAGATGGAATTTCCAAGGAGATGCATGCACTTGACAGTAGAGAGTGCTTTAGTGGAGTAATATCAGATGTGTTCCTTGAATGATAGTGCCTGATCAAAATAGAAGCCCAAGTATTGTAAGTGATGCTTGGGCTTGAAGATGAGTTGGCTGTCTGTTGGGTGACTGATGACAATGTGGGGGTCAGGTTCCACCCATGGGTAGTTGGAGAAATGGAAAGCCCCTGTCTTGTCATGTTCAAGAGTGAGGCCCATTGACATTAGTAATTGTTCACAACTGAGGTACACAGAAGCAAGTAATCTACAATTGGTATGGAATGAGTCTGATTGTACAATTATGAGTCCATCATCTATGAAAGAGAGTAGTTTACACTGAGCATCATTAGAAAATTTGTGTATGAATGGAGAAAGGTAAAGAGCAGTGAGAATGGGTGAAAGTGTGGATCCTTGGCCTACATCTACAGAAGCAGGGAATGGAGGAGATGATTCATTATGACAAGAATATGTAGTGAAACAGTTAATGAGATAGTTTGAGAAAAAGGAAACTATTGACAAGTGAAAACCATGTCTCTTAAGAATTTTGATTAAAAGAGAATGATTAATAGAAGGGAAGAATTGAGTGATGTCAAAAGTGAGGACACTCATCTTCAAGTTCTTTTTCCATCTGGATCAGACCATGTGGGTGATGAAAACTCCTGCATCCTCTGTGGATTGATGAATGATGCCCCCAAATTGTAATGGATGGACAAGGTCAAATTGAGTAGACTCAAATTGAAGACAATTGGATATCATCTTTTCAATTAACTTGCCCAAGGTATTTAGGAGGATGATGGGTCAGAACATTTTTGGCATCGAATAGTGAGGTTTATTTGGTTTGGGGATGATAACTGAAGTGGACATTTTAAAATATTCTGGCCATGTGTGGAATTGGATGCATGGAGAGGCAAAAGTAGTGAAATTTGACTTTAGGTTGTCATCTGCCATAAGGAATTTGATATGGGCCCAAGTGAGATGATCTGGGCCTGGGACAGAGGAGTTAGCACATAGAGCTAGGGCATCCATTAATTCCCTGGTTGAGAAGGGAGGCCATGATCATTCTTTCTGTTCTGGAGTGAAAGTGGCTGTGTTGAGATTGACTGGCTGATTAGATGCCACATTGTATGTTTCATCAAGTGCTCTCCATAGGCTTTCTGGTTCATCACATGGCTGTCCTTTGTGAAGGATGGATTGGGAAGGGGGAAGGTTGCACTTTTTTACCCAGGACACCAAATCCCAAGGATGCCATTTTTCCCTTGAGATTTCTAGGATTTTAAGATCAAAGAAAGCTCTTTTGACTTTCCTAGTGGTATATCTGAAGTTTGTCCAGTTGCACTTGGTTCTGTGAGAATTGAATGCATGTAGGGCATCTGAGCATTGGTTGTTCCACCAGGGTTTAGATCACCAGCAAATTTTGACTTCAACAGTGTTCACATTCCATTCTTCTGAAATGATATTGAAGATGGAAGCAGCATACTTATTGACATCTTCTGAAGAAGTGAAGATGGAGGGAATAGATTTAAGGTGTCTAGAACAGTTAGACAGGAAGGTTGCTTCTTCTTCTGAATCTCTAGGAATAGTGCACTTGGTTATTATAGGGTGAGCAAGCGAAGATACAGGGATATGCACATGGAGGGGGATATAATCAGATCTGGATCTCCAATCATGTCAATATGAATGGGTAGGGGCAGGGAGGCCTTCTGGGGATGTGGTGAAGATTAAGTCGATCACCATTGCAGATTTATTCAGGTCATCAGGGAAGTGGGTGGGTGAATATTGAACTGGAGTAGATCTGGTAAGTCTGATTGTGTCCATGATATCCATGAGAAGATCTGCATGTGCTGAGTGATGCGATGCATTGTGGTCTCAATCAGGGGATCTTGTGTTGAAGTCCCCCCCTGCAAAGCAAATGTTGTTGGGAAAGGAGTGAATACATGATTCTAAATAATCAATTGATGAAGAGTCATGTGTTTTGAAATAACAATTCAGAAAGTATTGTTTGTTAGGAATGGAAAGGGAAAAAAGTTGAAAATCGGGTGATGATATAATATTTGAATGTATGATTGGGTTTAGGGATCGAAGAAAGTTGCATACATATATGAGAACACAGGGTTTCAGAATGGATTGGTCATGAAGGAGAAGCCAATCTTTATGAATAGGGGGTCCCTCCATCTGATCTCCTTCAGAGGTCGATGTGGATGGAACACTGCAGATGAATTTGAAAGCAGGGTCTTGTAAACATAGAACATGAACATCTTTAAGTAAAGGAGAACTTAAAAGAAACTTGACAGTAGACTAATTCTTTTGTACATTAAACAAACATATCAAAATACTGCTTAGAGAAGAAGCATTGTTTATTATGGGTTGATTGGACATTTACCACTCTAGAGTTGAAATCAGTTTTCACCTTTTCCATCTTCATCTCCTTGAGCTTGTTGATGATCCAAACTTTGTCATATTGATGTTGGAAAAATGGGCACTTGTCACTGTTCATGTGATGTTCTTTAGAACCACATGACAGGCAGTTGAATGAGGTAACATGGAGACATTCCATGACATTGGTGGGGGTGGGAGGTCAGGGATTAGGACCAGGTTTGCCATGACAGCAGTACCCATGACAGAAGTGGTTGTTGGTGTAATGGGGGTCACCACAAATAGTGCACCTAGGGTTGTGAGCCTTGCATAGATGTGTGGGGTGACCCCATCTCCAGCATCAATTGCATAAGGGACTAGCAACCCTCATACTAGCACCTCAGAATGTGCATACTTGATTCTCAAATAGAATGGTGTGGTTGACATATAGTTTAGCTCATGAAGCTGTTTGAGAGTCCTGCAAATCGAAGAATAAGATGGCCAAATCAGAGTGTGGAGAGACTCAGTAAAAACATGGTTTACTGACAATATGGTTAACAATGTCAGCATAAGGAGAGGCATTGATTGCTGGTTTGATACCATCAGCAGTATGGGGAGTGCCATCCTCCCTGAAGTATGGGAGGTTGGTGAGTTTAATAAAAGATTTTGACATCAGGAGTGATGGTATTACCACATTCCTGATATCAGGGGAAGCAAATGCTGACCTGTTAGAATTGGTAATGCCTTTCTTGATTGTGTTGAGTTCTGCCTCAGAAGTGACAGCACTTGTGTTGAGCCAAAGGGTTCATTCATTCTTCTTCACTGACTCAACATGAAGAGGAAGGTTTTTCTGGTATAACTCATTGTTGCAACAGCAAATGATGAGATCCAAAGAGGTGATCATAAGATGAGTGAATGTGTCATTGAAAGGAATGACAACATTTTTGCAAGAAGGGCCTGAGTGGCCTTGGGTTGAGAAGAGGGCTGAGAGGAAGAGGAGGGAGATTTAGGTGCAGGAGATTTGATGTCTCCTGAGTTGTGGAGAAAATGAATGATATCGACTGGTGACATATTAGGGAATTGATTTTGGAGGGCTGCATATTTCTATAGCTCATCCACTTTAAGAGAAGTTTGAGAGGCTGCTTTAGAATAAGATGACCTTTGGGTTGAGGGAGATGGGGCACCAGACCTGTACTGAGGTTTAGTGGCCTTGTTGATGGGAGGGGGGTTGAAGAGGGAGGGGGAGGGTGAGGAGGGAGAGAAAGGGTGTTGGGAGGGAAGGTGGGGGCCACAATAGGCTTATGCTGTGCAGGAGCAGCTATTATTTTGCAGGGCACCCAGTGATGGGAGATCATGGTCCAGGAGCTAAGGTTAGGGTTAGCCTTTTCCTGATTAGAAGGATCAGGAGCAGCAGGGACAGTGGGAGGGAGTGGAGGAGGAGGGAGCATGTCAGCATCAATATTAGAAGATGATAACTCACCTGGTTTTGTTGGATCAATGGGGGGACAGCATGAAAGGGCAATTGCTCGAGCAGTGTCCTTTTTGAGTTGCAAATCTGAGTCCTGGAGATACCCAGTGGCATCAGAGGGGAGAGAAGGGGAAGAGCCCTGGAGATACCCAGTAGTGTCTTTAGGGATAGGGGAGGACACTGCTGGTGCCTTTTCAGCCTGTCATTTGATATGATGACCAGTTGACATTGGAGTTGGGGTGGGAGAGAGGGTGTGGGCAGGGGGAAATTGCATGGATATAGCATCATATAGACACATGTTGTGATTGCCATAGGGTACAGATTTGTTGTGTAGCTGCTCTGAGTGTGCAATTGTTTGAATAAAGTTTATGAGGGATGAAGTGCCCTCAAAAGTTGAGAAGTTGCCTCCATTGTTAGCCCATGATGAGAGCCAACTGGATGTGAAGGACATAAGTGCTGTAAGGATGTCTAATCCTTTAGCATCTTTGGTGTTTGTGATGTCAATGTTAGTGAAAGTGTCACAGAGTGTGTTATGGATTGCTGACCAATCCATTCCACAGGACAACTGCACATCACCTTGAGGCTGTGCACAGGAAGGGGGAGAGATGGGTGTGAAGGCTGGTAGAGTAGGGAGGGGGTCAGAAGATTGGGATTCATCCCAGGCAGCATTGGGAGTGGGGGGGACAAAGCCATAGGATGAAGCAATGGCTTGTGCAGGGGAAAAAAACTTGGCATGATGAAGGGGCAATTTCTGGGGAGAGGTCGATATCTTCATGAGCTAGCACAATAGACAGGTAAACTGAGTGAGGGGTGGAGAGACATTGAGATCCCTCATTGTTGTTTTTATTGCATTCCTCAGCCAAAGATACTGAGGCAGTGTCATCATCATCTTTGAATTTCATACTTTTCTCCAAGTGATTGGAGAGTGATTGATCAGTTAAATAGGAGTGTTTGACTCCAATGGATGGTGTAGGGGAGGGCAGTTTATGCAGAAAGTCTTCCCTTGTGTTGTCAAGGATGAATGGTCCTTCAGAGGGGTCTTGAGGCTGGGTAGAGATGGGCACTAGACTGGCACTTGAATGCTGATGATGAGCAATGCCTGAATGTATGCTGGTAGTGGTTTTCTTGAATCCTCCAAAGAGTCCACTAGTTTCTTTAGAGTCTTTCATAGTGATTTAGAACAAGTAAATGTATTCCTTGTACTACAAGCAACTGAACCACTGAGACAATGGTGGTAGTTACTGAGAAAGGAAGGTGTCTCCTCTTGGTGTTGGAGAACCTGATGTCTTTCCTCTTCCCTCTTCTTCACCTTGGCCTCACAAGTGACACATTCTACTTCCTTGTGAGCCTGATGATCTTCTTCCTTCTTTTTCCTATCCTCCTCTTCTCTAGCCCAATGCTTCTCTTCCTTCCATCTCCTCTTCTCCTCCTTCCTCTTCTTCTTCTCCTCCAACTCCCTCACAAGATGATCTTCCTTGGCCTTCTCTTCAGCTCACTTTTGAGCAAGCAAAGCTTCCAAGTCCTTGGAAGACAAGGACTTCAGGGTGTTGGCAGCAGGAGGATTGGCAGACATGAGGACAACAAAACAGCAGAGTAGTAAGGAATTGACTAGCATCAAAATTCCTCTATTTAACAGAAGGACAGACATCCACAGACTTGGATGAAACTCCTCCAGAAATTAATTAGAATTAAAGTTCTAGTTAACACAGAATACAGAAGATGTGAGCAGATTTATCCTAGAAATAGGGTAAAAACTTGTCATGAAAATACAAGTTCTCCATTTCCACAATGGAAAAGAACTCAATATTCACAGAAGTTCCAGAAATGATCTATGGGATCACAATTGAAATCAGTAGCTAAATGTCATAGATCTTGTGAAGCCAATCTATAGCACTCAGGGACTGGATGCTCAGGATCTGTGAGAATCTAAAATTAGATAGAAGAAGTGCTCAAGAATACAGCACCCTCAAGACTTCTCCAGACAAACCTCACTCCAAGCTTTCTGTAGCAATGGCCTTGGAGAAAAATAGGAGATTCCCAGGGTTATAGGTTTTCAAGATTGGAAATTCAAGCTAGGAAATTTCTCAGCAGAAGGAAATACAGAATTTCAGAATCCCATAGTGGAGGAACTAAGTCTGCATGAGATTCCATAAGCAGAATACAATACAGTGTTAACTAGTGTCACCAACATGTCCACAGATATTCTCATGATAAGATGAATATATCGAGCCCCTAGAAATCAGCAAGTGATCTCAATGTGAGGATTCAGCTCATGAGAATCATAGTCAGACTCAAGTCAGGGAACTAGTACAGACATAAGATGCTATCAACAGTAGTCCATCACAAAGGTGACTGAGGACAGTCATTTATAGTGGGGGGGAGATGTTATGGCCTAAACTGTTTTCAGTCATGAAAGCAGTATCTAGGTTATAATATAATCAAGTTTTACAGCTAGAATAACAGACTATGAACCCACACTAGAAGAAGCCTCAGCACCCTTGCAAGGGTCAAACCAGTAGTATAGTCTAGGCACCTAGATTGGGAAAACTGTACTGACTAGATGCATCCATATGCCATTGATTCAGTATCATCACTGAAGTCAGGACTATATTACTGAGAACTATTCATCAATAACATCCTTGTGAGGATCCTTTCTCATGCAAGTGACACTAGGGATTATCTTGTTCAGTAGTATGCATAGCTGCCACTATGTACCAAAAGACCTAGATCAGCTATGACCTCAGCAGATGAAGTCCAAGTCAGAAGAGAGACTACCCAACTAAGGGATCAACATGTCATCTCAGTAGAAGTGATTCATTGACTTCATGAGACACCAAAACCATGTGACTCATTAACAGTCAGTGATTCAAATTAACTTAGTGAGAAACATGGAGGATGATGATTCATAATACTATTGAGTCAGTAATGACTAAGGGTATTACACATCCAGTAGACTTGGTCAGTGAAAGCTGATAAATATCATACATGCATACTTTATCAGTCCATGCTGATATGCCCCAAATGAAAATAGGGGCAAATCCAAGTATTTTCAGCCATTTAGACTGTGAAAATAACATAGTAAATTAAGTGGACCCTCCCCAGTTACTGAACAAGGAAAAGGAATACACCTAAAATGGAAGTAGCTACTCTACTACAATGGAGTGAGCCCAAGGTCAACCAGAGGAGCTGGCAAGACTGGTTATCTAGTACTCCAGACTTACATCTGTGAACCAGAGGGATGCTTCTTATGCAGGAAAACTGTACTGCATTGATTTCCCAAGTTCAGAAGCCAAGTTCAGTCTATTCTCAGAGTAGCAGTCTTAATCTAAAGCCTATAATCTGCTCTGTTTGCATTATTGATACAGTAGCTATACTAGCTGCTTAGCAGACTACAGCTAAGACATCTCTACCCTAAAGAAAAGATAGGAAAGCCCCAGGGCACCAGATGGCAGTGAGGTAGCTACACCTTGGAGAAATCCCAGAGCACAATAATTCACATGTCTGAATGCACTGGAATGACCAGTTAGCTCTACAAGATAAAGAAAACACATGGAATGGACCTGGAATAACCCTTTACCAAGGAAAAACCTTGGTCACTTGGTAGCTACTTCGGTCCAGACCTCTGAGATAAACAAACCATGTGGTAGATGATGAAGATCACCCTTAAAAATTGATTATCCGAGCCCAGACCAGTTAACCATGCAGTCTTGGAGCCTACAGACAAGATATCCCTGAGCTATAAGGCTCAAACTTATTCCAGAAATATTTATCCAGTTTCCATATGGTCCCAAGTGTTCTAGAAACTATGTAACATGTGATTTTGTACCTTCCTAGTTTGTATCTCATCTACAATATATAAACCCCCCAGACATGAGCTAGACAGGCAAGGAACCCTATTTTCTGTTCATTGTCCCCCAGAACTCATCTGAGGACAGTAGTAGCTACTTAGCTGTATTTTGTCATTTTTGTAACTACTACCTTTATTTCTACCCTCTACAATGTGTCCAGTAAAAATGCATATGCATCCACTATCAGAACACCCTATTGGGCAGAGAACAATGTAGATTATAAATTATATGACTCTGTACTTGTACACATAATCCTTTGTTGAGTCAGGACATTGTAACACTAGATTATAATCACTCTCCAACTTATAATATAAAATCCCCTCAATGACATGAGGTGAAGCAAGGGAATTCCTGCTGAGCTTCACTTAGAGGGTTGTTGACTATTTGATGATCACTGAGTGATAGTTAAGCATTTATAGGAGTTTTCTTCAGTTGACATGACCTACTAGCAAGAGCCAGAACAAAGACCCAGTAGTTCCCCCAGAAGTTTCCATAAGTTGAGAATCAGAAGTTAGCCTTAGCAGGGTTAACTAGGAGTATATCACAGCTGCATATTGCCAGTCAGAGCACTCATCAGTATGAGTCAGTATATTTCTAGTGGTAGTGAGGGATCACTCTCGTTACCTTTGATTCTTTGGTACTTGTATATTGTAGTGATGCTATACCAGAGACTTGTCAATTTAAGAACAAACAGTTTAGTTCAGTCTTGAACTAGGAAATTGCTAAAACTACCTCATGACAGCACTCAGAAGTCCTTGTGTTAAGTGAAGATAACATCAAGCACATATACTTCCCTCACTCCTTCACAACTCTTATCTTTTCTTTAACATCCCTAGTGAGCATTTCAATCTCATGTCACTTTATTATCCCCTTCACTTCTGAATCAGAGTCTCCCATGAACTTGCTAGGGTGTGGCCTTTGGTAATACTATTTTATATTTCATTTCACATTATTCCTATTATCTATTATATTTTATAGTAATCCATTTGCTGCCCCATCAACACATACCATCAAGAATGCATACCTGATACCTCTCATATCCTCACTACTCAACAAGCTCAAAGGATCAAAATAGTTTACAAAATTCAATGTACAAGCTGGATACAACAATATCCACATCTGCAAAGGAGACCAATGGAAAGGAGCCTTCAAGACACCAAGAGGATTATTTGAACCTACTGTCATGTTCTTCAGAATGTGCAACAGCCCTGCAACCTTCCAATCAATGATGGACCACATATTTGCCCACCTTATCAGAAGAAGACAAGTACTTGTCTATATGGACAACATTTTAATTCATGCCAAGACCAAAGAAGAACTATGCCAAATAACAAGAGAAGTACTTGACATTTTATGAAGGCACAACTTGTATCTCAAACCCAAGAAATGTGAATTCAAGAAACAATGCATCAAATACCTAGGAGCTGTAGTCACTCCTACCTCAATTGAAATGGACACTGCCAAACTCAAAGGAATCAAGAACTGGCCTACACCAAGACAACTTGAGATGTCTGAAAATTTATCAGATTCTGCAACTTTTACTGCTCACTCACCCAAAACTACTCCAAGCACACTGCACCCCTGAATGCATTAATGTCCAAGAATGTCAAATTCAAATGGAAACCAGAACACCAACAAGCATTTAACAAACTCAAAAAGAAATTCAAAGATTGACCTATACTTATCACACCAGACCCTACAAAACCATTCAAAATTGAAACTGATGCATCACAATATGCAGCAGGAGCTGTGCTCTATCAGAAGAATGACAACAGCATTTGTTGACTGATAGCCTTCCATTCCAAAGCCTTCACCCCAACAGAATGCAACTATTACTGTTCAGAATTAGAATGGCTAGCTATTATTATCACACTGTGCACTTGGCACCACTACCTTGAAGGATTGCCCCATGAAATAATCATCTGGGGCAACCACAAAAATTTATCCTGATACAAGGAACTACAAACCCTCAACAAGCAACAAGTTTGCTGGGTACAATTCATGCAGTGATTCCAACTGAACCTCAAGATCAGGCATATCCCTAGTTGAAAGAATGGACCAGCAGATGCATTATTGAGATGACCCAACCTTGCACCACAAGAGATTGAGAATCACAATATCACCATAATTACTGAAGAAGACAGACAAGTCATCAAGAAGCATCAGAAAATGATCAACCCCAATGACAATGACACACTGGATCAGGAATTACCTACTCATGGGAAAAGAATCCTAATTCCCAATGAATCATCACTACACTGCAGATTACTCCAATGAGTACATGATCATCAAACTGCAGGACATCCCAGAATAGCTGAAACACTGCAAAAACTTGCTGAATACATTTACTAGCCAGCCATGAAAGACTACATTACTGAATATGTCAAAGGCTGCCCCACTTGCCAACAGTGCAAAATCATATGACAACCAGAAAAGCCACCTTATCAACCTATACCAGCACCTCAATCAATGTGACCCTTTTCACAGATCTCTATGGATCTTATCACAGATCTGCTGCTATCCCATGGATATGATTCTATTTTGGCCATAGTGGACTATGGCCTAATGAAAGGGATAATTTTAGCCCCTACTATGAAGACTGCCAACAGCCAAGTCATTGCTTCTATTTTGGTCAACTGCCTATTGTTGCAATATGGCCTTCCAGATAAGGTTATCTCAGATTACAACCCCCAATTTGCCACCAAAGCAATGTGAGAACTGTACAAACTCCTTGATATCAAGCCTGTCTACTCTACAGCTTATCATCTGCAAACTGATGGATTGACTGAACATTTCAATCAGGAAATTGAAACATACCTCACTATTGCCACTTCTAGCAACCCTAATGAATGGAGCAAGTACCTCCCAATCTACAAATTCTGCCACAACAACTGTCCCCATGCTGGATGAGCTGAAACTCCATTCTAACTACTTTATGGCTATACCCCAAAAGTGTTTCCAACTGAAATGGAACCAACAAACAACCCATCAGCAGAAGACTGCATGAACTGTCTAATGGAAGCCTGCCAATGCACTATCCAAGCCCACAACTATGCCTGTCAAATTATGGCAAGACACACAGCCAACTATTGACCCCCCACCTACTCCACAGGAGACCTAGTATGGTTAGATACCTGCAACCTTCCATTGCAAGTCAAATCAAGAAAACTCACCCCAAAATGTGAAGGACCTTTCAAAATCATCAAAAAGATATCTGCAGTCAACTTTGAACTAAAGCTACCCAAAACATGGTGAATTCATCCCATGTTTCACACCACCCTTCTCACTCCAGTAACTGAGAATAACCTATATGGCAAATACTACCTGTGACCTGCACCAAAACTGTGCAATGACAAAGAACACTATGAAGTTGAAGCAATCCTGAATCATTGACAACTGCACAACCACCTCAAATTCCTAGTCAAGTGGACTGGCTACCCACACTCCAAAAATACTTGGGAACTGCAGTCCACATTCTCTAATGCACAGCAAATCCTCAATGCTTATAAAAGGAAGAACAAACTTTGCTAATCAGTGGAGATGTCAACCACCAACAACCAAGAACCCACCACTCAAACTGAAGCTCAGCAAGATACTCAACTTCCTCCCCACACTACTCCAAGCACTGGCCCTAACACTGATGGCATCTCATCCCTCATTGAACCACCCTCCACCTTCAATGAATGACTAAATGCCCTCTCAGAACACCTTGCCATACAACACATCACAATGACCACAATTGCACAGGATGCAGTGCCCTTCATCATCTCACACCCACTCTGCCCACTCCCAGCCTATTCAACCCACATTGGAACTAGAGAATTCATCTGGCCAATCAATGCCAGATCCCTGATTGAACTATCTGCCATCCCTAGTGAAGTATCTGACATTGACACTGAACTTGTTTGACTCTGAGAATCTCTGAACTGGGTTAACTCCATCACCCAGGACCCCACTCTTTGAAGGAATCCACTTTTGGTTCAGAACTGCAACATCTACAGGGAAACTGTTACTACTATCATGCATTCTGCTAGAATGCTCATTCAACTTTTGCACTCAATGGAGATGGCCAGACTTGCTTGTGTTAGCCACAACATCTCTCCTCAACTATGTTGTGACATCAAGAGCACATTCACTGCCACCAAACTTCTCATTGATAAAATCAGTCTATGACTCAACACACTTAGTAGAACTCACTCTCTTTTGCATCCTTCACTACCCTGATCTCCCCAATGAACAGATCACTAGCCACAATCTCCTACAACTCTACACAAGACTTGTGCCCTACATTCCTGGACTCCCCCAACTCCAAGTCCACATCTCATGCCTCCAATTCAGAGAAGCACTAGACATCATCAAGATGTTAGCCTTCCATCATGAGCTGAGACTCTATTGTCACAACCTACCAATGCAGGCAGCTATGTACCTCTGCATTAAAGAATACAACAAAGTCCTGATGCCATGCCTCACATTCCTGATATGGGCAACCACTGCCCTACTAGCCAACCTATCACTCCTCCTAGGCACCTGCTCCCAGACTGACCTCCTCCACTACTTTGCCCTACACACACTTTTGTTATGAACCAGCCTGGTACCTCCCGCCACGACATCATTTATCATGCCTTAGTCCACGAGCTTGGACTCCCCAATGCCTCCCGTTCCACCACTCAAGATACAGGTA